>JALDNG010001704.1:0-42679 GCA_024349245.1 Neodontobutis hainanensis
AAAGCTCCAGCCTCTAACATCAGCCTCCCTTCTCCAGGCTCCATCCTCCAGCCTCCAGCCTCTAACATCAGCCTCTCTCCTCCAGGCTCCAGGCTCCATCCTCCAGCCTCCAGGCTCCAGCCTACAGCCTCCAGCTTTCAGTCTCCAGCCTCCAGCCTCTAACATCAGGCTCCAGCCTCTAAAATCAGGCTCCTGCCTCCAGCCTCTAACATCACCTCCATCCTCTAACATCAGGCTCCAGCCTCTAACATCAGGCTCCAGCCTCTAACATCAGGCTCCAGCCTCTAACATCAGGCTCCAGCACCAAATACCACCTTCATCCTGCCTCACAGTGTCCATTCCATCGACAACTTTCACCAACAAGCATCCAGCCTCCAGCCCCAAAAAGTCTCCACTAGACTCTCTTCTTTATAAATATTGTATGTAGTTCAAAACATCCATTAAATGAATTTTAACTGTATTTTTCTTCTTTTAATAGAAATAATTGTTAAGTCCAGCTGCATCACCTCTAACAGTCTGCCTCAGCTTCAGCATCTAACATCACCTCCATCCTCTAACATCAGGCTCCAGCCTCTAGCCTCTAGCCTCCAACCTCCAGCCTCCAGTCTTCAGCCTCTAACTTCAGGCTCGAAGAACCATCCTCCAGCCTCCTGCTTCTAACATCCGCCTCCAGCTTTTAATCTCTAGCCTTCAGCCTCTAACATCAGCCTCCAGTCTCCAGCTTTCAGCCTCCAGTCTCCAGGCTCCATCCTCTATCCTCTAACCTCTAACAGGTTTCAGCATCCAGCCTCCATCCTCTAGCCTCCAGTCTTCAGCCTCCAGACTCTAACATCACCTGCAGCCTCCAACATCATGCTCCTGCCTCCAGCCTCTAACATCAGGCTCCAGCCTCTAACATCACCTCCAGCCTCTAACATCGGGCTCCAGCCTCCAGCCCCAAAAACTCTCCACTAGACTCTCTTCTTTATAAATATTGTATGTAGTTCAAAACATCCATTAAATGAATTTTAACTGTATTTTTCTTCTTTTAATAGAAATAATTGTTAAGTCCAGCTGCATCACCTCTAACAGTCTGCCTCAGCTTCAGCCTCTAACATCACCTCCATCCTCTAACATCAGGCTCCAGCCTCCAGCTTCTAACATCATGCTCCTGCCTCCAGCCTCTAACATCAGGCTCCAGCCTACAACCTCTAACATCACCTCCAGCCTCTAACGTCAGACTCCTTCGTCCAGGCTCCATCCTTCATCCTCTATCCTCTAACAACAGGTTTCAGCATCCAGCCTCCATCCTCTTGCCTTCAGTCTTCAGCCTCCTGTCTCTAACATCCAGCCTCCAGTCTTCAGCCTCCAGCCTCTAACATCACCTCCAGCCTCCAACATCAGGCTCCAGCCTCCAGCCTCTAACATCACCTCCAGCCTCTAACATCAGGCTCCAGCCTCTAACATCAGGCTCCAACACCAAATACCACCTTCGTCCTGCCTCACAGTGTCCATTCCATCGACAGCTTTCACCACCAAGCATCACCTCAAGCCTCTTACATCAGGCTCCAGCCTCTAACATCAGGCTCCAGCCTCTAACATCAGTCTCCAGCACCAAATTCCACCTTCCTACTGCCTTACAGTGTCCACTCCATCAACAGCTTCACCTCCAGCCTCAAAAACTCTCCACTAGACTCTCTTCTTTATAAATATTGTATGTAGTTCAAAACATCCATTAAATGAATTTTAACTGTATTTTTCTTCTTTTAATAGAAATAATTGTTAAGTTCAGCTGCATCACCTCTAACAGTCTGCCTCAGCTTCAGCCTCTAACATCACCTCCAGACTCTAACATCAGGTTCCCAGCCTCCTTCCTCCAGCCTCCATCCTCCAGCCTCAAGTCTTCAGCCTCTAACATCAGGCTCCAAGAACCAGCCTCCATCATCCAGCCTCTAAGATCCGCCTCCAGCTTTCAGCCTTAAGCCTCCAGCTTTTAATCTCTAGCCTTCAGCCTCCAACATTAAGGTGTCAGGAACACAACTTTTCAGGAACGGCAGGACTCACGATGCAGACCCACACAAGGGAGATGGTTCAAAGGTTTTAATTCAAACACACAAGGAAACAACAAACTTGAGGATTCAACTTGGAAATACAATCCAGCACCGGACAGGGGAAAGCACACAGACTATAAAGGGAACACAATGAGACACAGGTGGAGCACATTAAGGGTGGAGCAGGCAATCACAAAAGGAGGGAAAGACACAAGGGCAGGAAGGCAATCTGACATTCAGGCAGGGGTGAGACACTTCACAATAAGACACAGGAAGTAAACTACAAAACATACAACAGACACGAGGTTGGGACATGACATAAGGCTCCAGCCTCCAGCCTCCACATCAGCCTCCTATCTCTAACATCAGCCTCCCTCCTCCAGGCTCCATCCTCCAGCCTCCAGCCTCCAGCCTCTAACATCAGGCTCCCTTCTCCAGGCTCCATCCTCTATCCTCTAACCTCTAACAACAGGTTTCAGCATCCAGTCTTCAGCCTCCAGCCTCCAGCCTCTAACATCAGGCTCCAGCCTCTAACATCAGGCTCCCAGCCTCCTTCCTCCAGCTTCCAGCCTCCAGCCTCCATCCTCCAACATCACCTCCAGCTTCTAACATCAGGCTCCAGCCTCTAACATCATGCTCCTGCTTCCAGCCTCTAACATCAGGCTCCTGCCTCAGCCTCTAACATCACCTCAATCCTCTAACATCAGGCTCCAGCTTCCAGTCTCAATCCATCAGCTTCTAGCCTCCAGCCTCCACCCTCCAGTCTCCAGCCTCTGTCTTCAGGCTCCAAGAACCATCCTCCAGCCTCATTCTTCTAACATCCACCTCCAGCTTTCAGCCTTAAGCTTTCAATCTCCAGCCTCCAGCCTCCAACATCAGCCTCCAATCTCTAACATCAGCCTTCCTCCTCCAGGCTCCATCCTCCAGCCTCCAGTCTCTAACATCAGGCTCCCTTCTCCAGGCTCCATCCTCTATCCTCTAACCTCTAACAACAGGTTTCAGCATCCAGCCTCCATCCTCTAGCCTGCAGTCTTCAGCCTCCAGCCTCCAACATCACCTCCAGCCTCCAACATCAGGCCTCAAACCTCCAACCTCTAACATCAGGCTCCAGCACAAAATACCACCTTCCTCCTGCCTCACAGTGTCCAATCCTTCAACATTTTCCACCTCCAGCCTCCAGCTTCCAGCATCCAGCCCCAAAACTCTCCACTAGACTCTCTTCTTTATAAATATTGTATGTAGTTCAAAACATCCATTAAATAAATTTTAACTGTATTTTTCTTCTTTTAATAGAAATAATTGTTAAATCCAGCTGCATCACCTCTAACAGTCTGCCTCAGCTTCAGCCTCTAACATCAGGCTCCAGCCTTTAACATCAGGCTCCATCACCAAATACCACCTTCTTCCTGCCTCACAGTGTCCATTCCATCAACAGCTTCCAACTCCAGCCTCCAGCCCTAAAAACTCTCCACTAGAGACTCTCTTCTTTATAAATATTGTATGTAGTTCAAAACATCCATTAAATGAATTTTAACTGTATTTTTCTTTTTTTTAATAGAAATAATTGTTTAATCCATCTGCATCACCTCTAGCAGTCTGCCTCAGCTTCACCCTCTAACATCAGGCTCCAACCTCTAACATCAGCCTCCATCCTCCAGCCTCTAGCCTCTAGCCTCTAGCCTCTAGCTTCCAGTCTTCAGCCTCTAACATCAGGCTCCAGCCTCTAACATCAGGCTCCAGCACCAAATACCACCTTCGTCCTGCCTCACAGTGTCCATTCCATCGACAGCTTTCACCACCAAGCATCACCTCCAGCCTCTAACATCAGGCTCAAGCCTCTTACATCAGGCTCCAGAACAAAATACCACCTTCCTCCTGCCTCACATTGTCCAATCCATCAACAGCTTCCACCTCCAGCCTCTAACATCACCTCCATCCTCTAACATCAGCCTCCAGCCTCTAACATCAGGCTCCAGCCTCCAGCCTCTAACATCAGGCTCCAGCCTCCAGCCTCTAACATCACCTCCATCCTCTAACATCAGGCTCAAGCCTCTTACATCAGGCTCCAGCACAAAATACCACCTTCCTCCTTCCTCACAGTGTCCAATCCATCAACATTTTCCACCTCCAGCCTCCAGCTTCCAGCATCCAGCCCTAACATCAGCCCCAGCCCCAAACTAGACTCTCTTCTTTATAAATATTGTATGTAGTTCAAAACATCCATTAAATGAATTTTAACTGTATTTTCTTCTTTTAATAGAAATAATTGTTAAGTCCAGCTGCATCACCTCTAACAGTCTGCCTCAGCTTCAGCCTCTAACATCACCTCCATCCTCTAACATCAGGCTCCAGGCTCCAGCCTCTAACATCACCTCCATCCTCTAGCCTCCAAGTCTCAATCCTCCAGCTTCTAGCCTCCAGCCTCCAGCCTCCAGTCTCCAGCCTCTATCTTCAGGCTCCAAGAACCATCCTCCAGCCTCATTCTTCTAACATCCACCTCCAGCTTTCAGCCTCAAGCTTCCAGCTTTCAATCTCCAGCCTCCAGCCTCCAACATCAGCCTCCAATCTCTAACATCAGCCTTCCTCCTCCAGGCTCCATCCTCCAGCCTCCAGCCTCTAACATCAGGCTCCCTTCTCCAGGCTCCATCCTCTATCCTCTAACCTCTAACAACAGGTTTCAGCATCCAGCCTCCATCCTCTTGCCTTCAGTCTTCAGCCTCTAACATCACCTCCAGCCTCTAACATCAGGCTCCAGCATCAAATACCACCTTCTTCTTGCCTCACAGTGTCCATTCCATCAACAGTTTCCACCTCCAGCCTCCAGCTTCCAGCCTCTAACATCAGGCTCCATCCTCCAGCCTCTAGCCTCTAGCTTCCAGTCTTCAGCCTCTAACATCAGGCTCCAGCACCAAATACCACCTTCGTCCTGCCTCACAGTGTCCATTCCATCGACAGCTTTCACCACCAAGCATCACCTCAAGCCTCTTACATCAGGCTCCAGCCTCTTACATCAGGCTCCAGCCTCCAACTTCCAGCCTCCAGCCCTAAAAAGTCTCCACTAGACTCTCTTCTTTATGAATATTGTATGTAGTTCAAAACATCCATTAAATGAATTTTAACTGTATTTTTCTTCTTTTAATAGAAATAATTGTTATGTCCTGCTGCATCACCTCTAACAGTCTGCCTCAGCTTCAGCCTCTAACATCACCTCCATCCTCTAACATCATGCTCCAGCCTCCAGCCTCTAACATCAGACTCCTTCGTCCAGTCTCCATCCTTCATCCTCTATCCTCTAACAACAGGTTTCAGCATCCAGCCTCCATCCTCTTGCCTCCAGTCTTCAGCCTCCAGCCTCTAACATCACCTGCAGCCTCCAACATCAGGCTCCAGCCTCCAGCCTCTAACATCACCTCCAGCCTCTAACATCACCTCCAGCCTCTAACATCAGACTCCATCCTCCAGCCTTTAGCCTCTAGCTTCCAGTCTTCAGCCTCTAACATCACCTCCAGCCTCCAACATCAGGTTCCAGCCTCCAGCTTCTAAAATCACCTCCAGCCTCTAACATCAGGCTCCAGCATCAAATACCACCTTCTTCTTGCCTCACAGTGTCCATTCCATCAACAGCTTCCACCTCCAGCCTCCAGCTTCCAGCCTCTAACATCAGGCTCCATCCTCCAGCCTCTAGCCTCTAGCTTCCAGTCTTCAGTCTCTAACATCAGGCTCCAGCACCAAATACCACCTTCGTCCTGCCTCACAGTGTCCATTCCATCGACAGCTTTCACCACCAAGCATCACCTCAAGCCTCTTACATCAGGCTCCAGCCTCTAACATCAGGCTCCAGCCTCTAACATCAGGCTCCAGCACCAAATACCACCTTCCTCCTGCCTCACAGTGTCCAATCCATCAACAGCTTCCACCTCCAGCCTCCAACTTCCAGCCTCCAGCCCTAAAAACTCTCCACTAGACTTTCTTCTTTATAAATATTGTATGTAGTTCAAAACATCCATTAAATGAATTTTAACTGTATTTTTCTTCTTTTAATAGAAATAATTGTTAAGTCCAGCTGCATCACCTCTAGCAGTCTGCCTCAGCTTCAGCCTCTAACATCACCTCCATCCTCTAACATCAGCCTCCAGCTTCCAGCCTCTAGCTTCCAGCCCCCAGCCCCAAAAACTCTCCACTAGACTCTCTTCTTTATAAATATTGTCTGTAGTTCAAAACATCCATTAAATGAATTTTAACTGTATTTTCTTCTTTTAATAGAAATAATTGTTAAGTCCAGCTGCATCACCTCTAACAGTCTGCCTCAGCTTCAGCCTCTAACATCAGGCTCCAGCCTCCAGTCTCAATCCTCCAGCCTTCTAGCCTCCAGCCTCCAGTCTCCAGCCTCTATCTTCAGGCTCCAGAACCATCCTCCAGCCTCATTCTTCTAACATCCACCTCCAGCTTTCAGGCTCCAGCTTCCTCTAACATCAGCCTCCAGCCTCAACATCAGCCTCCAGCCTCTAACATCAGCCTTCCTCCTCCAGGCTCTATCCTCCAGCCTCCAGCCTCTAACATCAGGCATCACCTCCAGCCTCTAACATCAGGCTCCAGCATCAAATACCACCTTCTTCTTGCCTCACAGTGTCCATTCCATCAACAGTTTCCACCTCCAGGCTCCAGCTTCCAGCCTCTAACATCAGGCTCCATCCTCCAGCCTCTAGCCTCTAGCTTCCAGTCTTCAGCCTCTAACATCAGGCTCTAGCACCAAATACCACCTTCGTCCTGCCTCACAGTGTCCATTCCATCGACAGCTTTCACCACCAAGCATCACCTCAAGCCTCTAACATCAGGCTCCAGCCTCTAACATCAGGCTCCAGCACCAAATACCACCTTCGTCCTGCCTCACAGTGTCCATTCCATCGACAGCCTCCACCTCCAGCCTCCAGCTCCAGCCTCTAACATCAGGCTCCATCCTCCAGCCTCTAGCCTCTAGCTTCCTGTCTTCAGCCTCTAACATCAGGCTCCAGCCTCTAACATCCTGCCTACAGCCTCTAACATCACCTCCATCCTCTAACATCAGGCTCCAGCCTCCAGCCTCTAACATCACCTCCAATCTCTAAATCAACCTTCCTCCTCCATGCTCCAGCCTCCAGCCTCTAACATCAGACTCCTTCGTCCAGTCTCCATCCTTCATCCTCTATCAACAGGTTTCATCATCCAGCCTCCATCCTTTTACCTCCAGCTTCAGCCTCCAGCCTCTAAAATCACCTGCAGCCTCCAACATCAGGCTCCAGCCTCCAGCCTCTAACATCAGGCTCCAGCCTCTAACATCAGGCTCCATCCTCCAGCCTCCAGCACCAAATACATCACCTTCCTCCTGCCTCCAGCACCAAATACCACCTTCAGCCTGCCTCACAGTGTCCATTCCATCACAGCTCCACCACCAAGCATCACCTCCAGCCTCTTAACATCAGGCTCCAGCCTCTAACATCAGGCTCCAGCCTCTAACATCAGGCTCCAGCACCAAATACCACCTTCCTCCTGCCTCACAGTGTCCAATCCATCAACATTTTCCACCTCCAGCCTCCAACTTCCAGCCTCCAGCCCCAAAACTCTCCACTAGACTCTCTTCTTTATAAATATTGTATGTAGTTCAAAACATCCATTAAATGAATTTTAACTGTATTTTTCTTCTTTTAATAGAAATAATTGTCCAGCTGCATCACCTTCAACAGTCGCCTCAGCTTCAGCCTCTAACATCACCTCCATCCTCTAACATCAGGCTCCAGCCTCCAGCCTCTAACATCAACTCCATCCTCCAGCCTCCAGCCTCTAACATCAGCTCCAGCATCAAATACCACCTTCTTCTTTCCTCACAGTGTCCATTCCATCAACAGCTTCCACCTCCAGCCTCCAGCTTCCAGCCTCTAACATCAGGCTCCATCCTCCAGCCTCTAGCCTCTAGCTTCCAGTCTTCAGCCTCTAACATCAGGCTCCAGCTTCTAACATCAGGCTCCAGCACCAAATACCACCTTCCTCCTGCCTCACAGTGTCCAATCCATCAACAGCTTCCAGCCTCCAGCCCCAAAACTCTCCACTAGACTCTCTTCTTTATAAATATTGTATGTAGTTCAAAACATCCATTTAATAAATTTTAACTGTATTTTTCTTCTTTTAAAATAAGCTTCCAGCCTCTAACATCAGGCTCCATCCTCCAGCCTCTAGCCTCTTCAGCCTTAACATCAGTCTTCAGCCTCTAACATCAGGCTCCAGCACCAAATACCACCTTCCTCCTGCCTCACAGTGTCCAATCCATCAACAGCTACCACCTCCAGCCTCCAGCTTCCAGCCTCTAGCTTCCAGCCCCAGCCCCAAAACTCCACTAGACTCTCTTCTTTATAAATATTGTATGTAGTTCAAAACATCCATTAAATGAATTTTAACTGTATTTTTCTTCTTTTAATAGAAATAATTGTTAAGTCCAGCTGCATCACCTCTAACAGTCTGCCTCAGCTTCAGCCTCTAACATCACCTCCATCCTCTAACATCAGGCTCCAGCCCATCAGCCTCCTCCTCCAGCTCCCATCCTCCAGCCTCCAGCCTCCAGCCTCTAACAACAGGTTTCAGCATCCAGCCTCCATCCTCTTGCCTTCAGTCTTCAGCCTCCAGTCTTCAGCCTCCAGCCTCTAACATCACCTCCAGCCTCCAACATCAGGCTCCAGCCTCCAGCCTCTAACATCACCTCCAGCCTCTAACATCAGGCTCCAGCCTCTAACATCAGGCTCCAGCACCAAATTCCACCTTCGTCCTCGCCTCACAGTGTCCATTCCATCCAGCTTCACCACCAAGCATCACCTCCAGCCTCTAACATCAGGCTCCAGCCTCTAACATCAGGCTCCAGCACCAAATACCACCTTCGTCCTGCCTCACAGTGTCCATTCCATCGACAGCTTTCACCACCAAGCATCACCTCAAGCCTCTTACATCAGGCTCCAGCCTCTAACATCAGGCTCCAGCACCAAATACCACCTTCCTCCTGCCTCACAGTGTCCAATCCATCAACAGCTTCCACCTCCAGCCTCCAGCCTCCAGCCCCAAAACTCTCCACTAGACTCTCTTCTTTATAAATATTGTATGTAGTTCAAAACATCCATTAAATGAATTTTAACTGTATTTTTCTTCTTTTAATAGAAATAATTGTTAAATCCAGCTGCATCACCTCTAACAGTCTGCCTCAGCTTCAGCCTCTAACATCAGGCTCCAGCCTCAGCCTCTAACATCACCTCCATCCTCTAACATCAGGCTCCAGCCTCCAGCCTCTAACATCACCTCCATCCTCTAACATCAGGCTCCAGCCTCTAACATCAGGCTCCAGCCTCCAGCCTCTAACATCAGGCTCCAGCCTCCAGCCTCTAACATCACCTCCATCCTCTAACATCAGGCTCAGCCTCTAACATCAGGCTCCAGCACAAATACCACCTTCCTCCTGCCTCACAGTGTCCAATCCATCAACATTTTCCACCTCCAGCCTCCAACTTCCAGCCTCCAGCCCTAAAAACTCTCCACTAGACTCTTCTTTATAAATATTGTATGTAGTTCAAAACATCCATTAAATGAATTTTAACTGTATTTTTCTTCTTTTAATAGAAATAATTGTTAAGTCCAGCTGCATCACCTCTAACAGTCTGCCTCAGCTTCAGCCTCTAACATCACCTCCATCCTCTAACATCAGGCTCCAGCCTAACATCATGCTCCTGCCTCCAGCCTCTAACATCAGGCTTCAGTCTACAGCCTCTAACATCACCTCCATCCTCTAACATCAGGCTCCAGCCTCCAGCCTCTAACATCACCTCCATCCTCTAACATCAGGCTCAAGCCTCTTAACATCAGGCTCCAGCACAAATACCACCTTCCTCCTTCCTCACAGTGTCCAATCCATCAACACCTCCAGCCTCCAGCTTCCAGCCTCTAGCTTCCAGCCCCAGCCCCAAAACTCTCCACTAGACTCTCTTCTTTATGAATATTGTATGTAGTTCAAAACATCCATTAAATGAATTTTAACTGTATTTTTCTTCTTTTAATAGAAATAATTGTTAAGTCCAGCTGCATCACCTCTAACAGTCTGCCTCAGCTTCAGCCTCTAACATCAGGCTCCAGCCTCTAACATCATGCTTCTGCCTACAGCCTCTAACATCACCTCCATCCTCTAACATCAGGCTCCAGCCTCCAGCCTCTAACATCACCTCCAATCTCTAAAATCAGCCTTCCTCCTCCATGCTCCAGCCTCCAGCCTCTAACATCAGACTCCTTCGTCCAGTCTCCATCCTTCATCCTCTATCCTCTAACAACAGGTTTCAGCATCCAGCCTCCATCCTCTAGCCTCCAGTCTTCAGCCTCCAGCCTCTAACATCACCTGCAGCCTCCAACATCAGGCTCCAGCCTCCAGCCACTAACATCACCTCCAGCCTCTAACATCACCTCCAGCCTCTAACATCAGACTCCATCCTCCAGCCTCTAGCCTCTAGCTTCCAGTCTTCAGCCTCTAACATCAGGCTCCAGCACCAAATACCACCTTCGTCCTGCATCACAGTGTCCATTCCATCGACAGCTTTCACCACCAAGCATCACCTCAAGCGTTTTACATCAGACTCCAGCCTCTAACATCAGGCTCCAGCCTACAGCCTCTAACATCACCTCCATCCTCTAACATCAGGCTCCAGCCTCCAGCCTCTAACATCACCTCCATCCTCCAACATCAGCCTCCAATCTCTAAAATCAGCCTTCCTCCTCCATGCTCCATCCTCCAGCCTCCAGCCTGGTTTCAGCATCCAGCCTCCATCCTCTTGCCTTCAATCTTCAGCCTCCAGTCTCTAACATCCAGCATCCAGTCTTCAGCCTCCAGCCTCTAACATCACCTCCAGCCTCCAACATCAGGCTCCAGCCTCCAGACTCTAAAATCACCTCCAGCCTCTAACATCAGGCTCCAGCATCAAATACCACCTTCTTCTTGCCTCACAGTGTCCATTCCATCAACAGCTTCCACCTCCAGCCTCCAGCTTCCAGCCTCTAACATCAGGCTCCATCCTCCAGCCTCTAGCCTCTAGCTTCCTGTCTTCAGCCTCTAACATCAGGCTCCAGCCTCTAACATCATGCTTCTGCCTACAGCCTCTAACATCACCTCCATCCTCTAACATCAGGCTCCAGCCTCCAGCCTCTAACATCACCTCCAATCTCTAAACTCAACCTTCCTCCTCCATGCTCCAGCCTCCAGCCTCTAACATCAGACTCCTTCGTCCAGTCTCCATCCTTCATCCTCTATCCTCTAACAACAGGTTTCATCATCCAGCCTCCATCCTTTTACCTCCAGTCTTCAGCCTCCAGCCTCTAACATCAGGCTCCAGCCTCTAACATCAGGCTCCAGCCTCCAGCCTCTAACATCAACTCCAGCCTCTAACATCAGGCTCCATCCTCCAGCCTCCAGCCTCTAGCTTCCAGTCTTCAGCCTCTAACATCAGGCTCCAGCACCAAATACCACCTTCGTCCTGCCTCACAGTGTCCATTCCATCGACAGCTTTCACCACCAAGCATCACCTCAAGCCTCTTACATCAGGCTCCAGCCTCTAACATCAGGCTCCAGCCTCTAACATCAGGCTCCAGCACCAAATACCACCTTCCTCCTGCCTCACAGTGTCCAATCCATCAACATTTTCCACCTCCAGCCTCCAACTTCCAGCCTCCAGCCCCAATAACTCTCCACTAGACTCTCTTCTTTATAAATATTGTATGTAGTTCAAAACATCCATTAAATGAATTTTAACTGTATTTTTCTTCTTTTAATAGAAATAATTGTTAAGTCCAGCTGCATCACCTCTAACAGTCTGCCTCAGCTTCAGCCTCTAACATCACCTCCATCCTCTAACATCAGGCTCCAGCCTCCAGCCTCTAACATCAGACTCTTCAGCCTCCATCCTCCATCACCTCCATCCTCTAACATCAGGCTCCAGCATCCAGCCTCTAACATCCAGCTCCAGTCTCCAGCCTCCAGCCTCTAACATCACCTCCAGCCTCTAACATCAACAGTGTCCATTCCATCAACAGCTTCCACCTCCAGCCTCCAGCTTCCAGCCTCTAACATCAGGCTCCATCCTCCAGCCTCTAGCCTCTAGCTTCCAGTCTTCAGCCTCTAACATCAGGCTCCAGCCTCTAACATCAGGCTTCAGCACCAAATACCACCTTCCTCCTGCCTCACAGTGTCCAATCCATCAACAGCTTCCACCTCCAGCCTCCAGCTTCCAGCCTCCAGCCCCAAAACTCTCCACTAGACTCTCTTCTTTATAAATATTGTATGTAGTTCAAAACATCCATTAAATAAATTTTAACTGTATTTTAACAGCTTCCACCTCCAGCATCAGCCTCTAGCCTCTGCATCAGCTCTCCAGCCTCTAACATCAGGCTCCAGCCTCCTAACATCAGGCTCCAGCCTCCCACCTTCCTCCAGCCTCCAGCCTCCAACATCCAGCCTCATCCTCCAGTCTCTCTAACATCAGCTCCAGCCTCCAGCCTCCATCCTCCAGCCTCTCCAACATCAGGCTCCATCAGCCTCTAACAGCCTCCAGCCTCTCAGGCTCCAGCCTCCAGCCTCTAACATCAGGCTCCATCCTCTAACATCCAGCCTCCATCCTCTAACATCAGGCCTCCAGCCTCTAACATCAGGCTCCAGCACCAAATACCACCTTCCTCCTGCCTCACAGTGTCCAATCCATCAACAGCTTCCACCTCCAGCCTCCAGCCTCCAGCCAGCCTCCAGCCCCACTCTCCTCCACTAGACTCTCTTTATAAATATTGTATGTAGTTCAAAACATCCATTAAATGAATTTTAACTGTATTTTTCTTCTTTTAATAGAAATAATTGTTAAGTCCAGCTGCATCACCTCTAACAGTCTGCCTCAGCTTCAGCCTCTAACATCACCTCCATCCTCTAACATCAGGCTCCAGCCTCTAACATCACCTCCAATCTCTAAAATCAGCCTTCCTCCTCCATGCTCCATCCTCCAGCCTCCAGCCTCTAACAACAGGTTTCAGCATCCAGCCTCCATCCTCTTGCCTTCAGTCTTCAGCCTCCAGTCTTCAGCCTCCAGCCTCTAACATCACCTCCAGCCTCCAACATCAGGCTCCAGCCTCCAGCCTCTAACATCACCTCCAGCCTCTAACATCAGGCTCCAGCCTCTAACATCAGGCTCCAGCACCAAATTCCACCTTCGTCCTGCCTCACAGTGTCCATTCCATCGACAGCTTTCACCACCAAGCATCACCTCAAGCCTCTTACATCAGGCTCCAGCCTCTAACATCAGGCTCCAGCACCAAATACCACCTTCGTCCTTCCTCACAGTGTCCATTCCATCGACAGCTTTCACCACCAAGCATCACCTCAAGCCTCTTACATCAGGCTCCAGCCTCTAACATCAGGCTCCAGCACCAAATACCACCTTCCTCCTGCCTTACAGTGTCCAATCCATCAACAGCTTCCACCTCCAGCCTCCAGCATCCAGCCCCAAAACTCTCCACTAGACTCTCTTCTTTATAAATATGTAGTTCAAAACATCCATTAAATGAATTTTAACTGTATTTTTCTTCTTTTAATAGAAATAATTGTTAAATCCAGCTGCATCACCTCTAACAGTCTGCCTCAGCTTCAGCCTCTAACATCAGGCTCCAGCCTCCAGCCTCTAACATCACCTCCATCCTCTAACATCAGGCTCCAGCCTCCAGCCTCTAACATCACCTCCATCCTCTAACATCAGGCTCCAGCCTTTAACATCAGGCTCCAGCCTCCAGCCTCTAACATCAGGCTCCAGCCTCCAGCCTCTATCATCACCTCCATCCTCTAACATCAGGCTCAAGCCTCTTTCATCAGGCTCCAGCACAAAATACCACCTTCCTCCTGCCTCACAGTGTCCAATCCATCAACAGCTTCCACCTCCAGCCTCCAGCTTCCAGCCTCCAGCCCCAAAACTCTCCACTAGACTCTCTTCTTTATAAATATTGTATGTAGTTCAAAACATCCATTAAATGAATTTTAACTGTATTTTTCTTCTTTTAATAGAAATAATTGTTAAGTCCAGCTGCATCACCTCTAACAGTCTGCCTCAGCTTCAGCCTCTAACATCACCTCCATCCTCTAACATCAGGCTCCAGCCTCTAACATCACCTCCATCCTCTAACATCAGGCTCCAGCTTCATCCTCTATCCTCTAACAACAGGTTTCAGCATCCAGCCTCCATCCTCTTGCCTTCAGTCTTCAGCCTCCAGTCTCTAACATCCAGCCTCCAGTCTTCAGCCTCCAGCCTCTAACATCACCTCCAGCCTCCAACATCAGGCTCCAGCCTCCATCCTCTAACATCACCTCCAGCCTCTAACATCAGGCTCCAGCCTCTAACATCAGGCTCCAGCATCAAATACCACCTTCTTCTTTCCTCACAGTGTCCATTCCATCAACAGCCTCCAGCCTCTAACATCAGGCTCCAGCCTACAACCTCTAACATCACCTCCAGCCTCTAACATCACCTCCATCCTCCAACATCAGCCTCCAATCTCTAAAATCAGCCTTCCTCTTCCATGCTCCTTCCTCCAGCCTCCAGCCTCTAACATCAGACTCCTTCGTCCAGGCTCCATCCTTCATCCTCTATCCTCTAACAACAGGTTTCAGCATCCAGCCTCCATCCTCTTGCCTTCAGTCTTCAGCCTCCAGCCTCTAACATCACCTCCAGCCTCTAACATCACAGCTTCCACCTCCAGCCTCCAGCTTCCAGCCTCTAACATCAGGCGCCAGCCTTTAACATCAGGCTCCAGCACCAAATACCACCTTCGTCCTGCCTCACAGTGTCCATTCCATCGACAGCTTTTACCACCAAGCATCACCTCAAGCCTCTTACATCAGGCTCCAGCCTCTAACATCAGGCTCCAGCCTCTAACATCAGGCTCCTGCCTCCAGCCTCTAACATCAGGCTCCAGCCTACAACCTCTAACATCACCTCCTCCATCTCTAAAATCAGCCTTCCTCCTCCATGCTCCATCCTCCAGCCTCCAGCCTCTAACATCAGACTCCTTAGTCCAGTCTCCATCCTTCATCCTCTATCCTCTAACAACAGGATTCAGCATCCAGCCTCCATCCTCTTGCCTCAGTCTTCAGCCTCCAGTCCTCTAACATCCAGCCTCCAGTCTTCAGCCTCCAGCCTCTAACATCACCTCCAGCCTCCAACATCAGGCTCCAGCCTCCAGCCTCTAACATCACCTCCAGCCTCTAACATCAGGCTCCAGCCTCTAACATCAGGCTCCAGCATCAAATACCACCTTCTTCTCCTCACAGTGTCCATTCCATCAACAGCTTCCACCTCCAGCCTCCAGCTTCTAGCCTCTAACATCAGGCTCCATCCTCCAGCCTCTAGCCTCTAGCTTCCAGTGTTCAGCCTCTAACATCAGGCTCCAGCCTCTAACATCAGGCTCCAGCACCAAATACCACCTTCGTCCTGCCTCACAGTGTCCATTCCATCGACAGCTTTCACCACCAAGCATCACCTCAAACCTCTTACATCAGGCTCCAGCCTCTAACATCAGGCTCCAGCACCAAATACCACCTTCCTCCTGCCTCACAGTGTCCAATCCATCAACAGCTTCCACCTCCAGCCTCCAGCATCCAGCCTCCAGCCCCAAAACTCTCCACTAGACTCTCTTCTTTATAAATATTGTATGTAGTTCAAAACATCCATTAAATAAATTTTAACTGTATTTTTCTTCTTTTAATAGAAATAATTGTTAAATCCAGCTGCATCGCCTCTAACAGTCTGCCTCAGCTTCAGCGTCTAACATCAGGCTCCAGCCTCCAGCCTCTAACATCAGGCTCCAGCCTTTAACATCAGGCTCCAGCACCAAATACCACCTTCCTCCTGCCTCACAGTGTCCATTCCATCAACAGCTTCCACCTCCAGCCTCCAGCTTCCAGCCTCCAGCCCCAAAAAAACTCTCCACTAGACTCTCTTCTTTATAAATATTGTATGTAGTTCAAAACATCCATTAAATGAATTTTAACTGTATTTTCTTCTTTTAATAGAAATAATTGTTAAGTCCAGCTGCATCACCTCTAACAGTCTGCCTCAGCTTCAGCCTCTAACATCAGGCTCCAGCCTCTAACATCAGCCTCCATCCTCTTCAGCCTCTAACATCAGGCTCCAGCCTCTAACATCAGGCTCCAGCACCAAATACCACCTTCGTCCTGCCTCACAGTGTCCATTCCATCGACAGCTTTCACCACCAAGCATCACCTCCAGCCTCTAACATCAGGCTCAGCCTCTTACATCAGGCTCCAGAACAAAATACCACCTTCCTCCTGCCTCACATTGTCCAATCCATCAACAGCTTCCACCTCCAGCCTCTAACATCACCTCCATCCTCTAACATCAGCCTCCAGCCTCTAACATCAGGCTCCAGCCTCCAGCCTCTAACATCAGGCTCCAGCCTCCAGCCTCTAACATCACCTCCATCCCTCTAACATCAGGCTCCAGCCTCTAACATCAGGCTCCAGCACCAAATACCACCTTCGCCCTGCCTCACAGTGTCCATTCCATCGACAGCTTTCACCACCAAGCATCACCTCAGCCTCACATCAGGCTCCAGCCTCTAACATCAGGCTCCAGCCTCTAACATCAGGCTCCAGCACCAAATACCACCTTCCTCCTGCCTCACAGTGTCCAATCCATCAACATTTTCCACCTCCAGCCTCCAACTTCCAGCCTCCAGCCCCAAAAACTCTCCACTAGACTCTCTTCTTTATAAATATTGTATGTAGTTCAAAACATCCATTAAATGAATTTTAACTGTATTTTTCTTCTTTTAATAGAAATAATTGTTAAGTCCAGCTGCATCACCTCTAACAGTCTGCCTCAGCTTCAGCCTCTAACATCACCTCCAGCCTCTAACATCACCTCTAACATCAGCCTTCCTCCTCCAGGCTCCATCCTCCAGCCTCCAGCCTCTAACATCAGGCTCCTTCTCCAGGCTCCATCCTCTATCTCTCTAGCCTCTAACATCAGGTTTCCAGCATCCAGCCTCCATCCTCTTGCCTTCAGCCTCAGCCTCCAATCACCTCAGCCTCTAACATCACCTCCAGCCTCTAACATCAGGCTCCAGCATCAAATACCACCTTCTTCTTGCCTCACAGTGTCCATTCCATCAACAGCTTCCACCTCCAGCCTCCAGCTTCCAGCCTCTAACATCACTTCCAGCTCTAAAATCAGCCTCTAACCATGCTCCAGCCTCCAGCCTCTAACATCAGACTCCTTCTCATCAGTCTCCAGCCTCTAACATCATCCTCATCCTCTAACAACAGGTTTCCAGCATCCAGCCTCCATCCTCTTGCCCTCCAGTCTCAGCCTCCAGCCTCTAACATCACCTCCAGCCTCCAACATCAGGCTCCAGCCTCCAGCCTCTAACATCACCCAGCCTCTAACATCACCTCCAGCCTCTAACATCAGACTCCATCCTCCAGCCTTTAGCCTCTAGCTTCCAGCCTTCAGCCTCTAACATCACCTCCAGCCTCCAACATCAGCCTCAACATCAGCCTCCAGCTTCTAAAATCACCTCCAGCCTCTAACATCAGGCTCCAGCATCAAATACCACCTTCTTCTTGCCTCACAGTGTCCATTCCATCAACAGCTTCTAACACCTCCAGCCTCCAGCCTCCAGCCTCTAACATCAGGCTCCATCCTCCAGCCTCTAGCCTCTAGCTTCCAGTCTTCAGCCTCTAACATCAGGCTCCAGCACCAAATACCACCTTCGTCCTGCCTCACAGTGTCCATTCCATCGACAGCTTTCACCACCAAGCATCACCTCAAGCCTCTTACATCAGGCTCCAGCCTCTAACATCAGGCTCCAGCACCAAATACCACCTTCCTCCTGCCTCACAGTGTCCAATCCATCAACATTTTCCACCTCCAGCCTCCAACTTCCAGCCTCCAGCCCTAAAAACTCTCCACTAGACTCTCTTCTTTATAAATATTGTATGTAGTTCAAAACATCCATTAAATAAATTTTAACTGTATTTTTCTTCTTTTAATAGAAATAATTGTTAAGTCCAGCTGCATCACCTCTAATAGTCTGCCTCAGCTTCAGCCTCTAACATCATGCTCCAGCCTCTAACATCACCTCCATTCTCTAACATCAGGCTCCAGCCTCTAACATCACCTCCATCCTCTAACATCAGGCTCCAGCCTCCACCCTCTAACATCACCTCCAATCTCTAAAATCAGCCTTCCTCCTCCAGGCTCCATCCTTCATCCTCTATCCTCTAACAACAGGTTTCAGCATCCAGCCTCCATCCTCTTGCCTTCAGTCTTCAGCCTCCAGTCTCTAACATCCAGCCTCCAGTCTTCAGCCTCCAGCCTCTAACATCAGGCTCCAGCCTCCATCCTCTAACATCACCTCCAGCCTCTAACATCAGTCTCCAGCCTCTAACATCAGGCTCCAGCATCAAATACCACATTCTTCTTTCTTTACAGTGTCCATTCCATCAACAGCTTCCAGCCTCTAACATCAAGCTCCATCCTCCAGCCTCTAGCCTCTAGCTTTCAGTCTTCAGCCTCTAACATCAGGCTCCAGCTTCTAACATCAGGCTCCAGCACCAATTTCCACCTTCGGCCTGCCTCACAGTGTCCAATTCATCAACAGCTTCCACCTCCAGCCTCCAGCTTCCAGCCTCCAGCCCCAAAACTCTCCACTAGACTCTCTTCTTTATAAATATTGTATGTAGTTCAAAACATCCATTAAATAAATTTTAACTAGCCTCTAACAACTCTCCACTAGACTCTCTTCTTTATAAATATTATATGTAGTTCAAAACATCCATTAAATAAATTTTAACTGTATTTTTCTTCTTTTAATAGAAATAATTGTTAAATCCAGCTGCATCACCTCTAACAGTCTGCCTCAGCTTCAGCCTCTAACATCAGGCTCCAGCCTCCAGCCTCTAACATCACCTCCATCCTCTAACATCAGGCTCCAGCCTTTAACATCAGGCTCCAGCCTCCAGCCTCTAACATCAGGCTTCTGCCTCCAGCCTCTAACATCACAGGCTCCAGCCTTTAACATCAGGCTCCAGCACCAAATACCACCTTCTTCCTGCCTCACAGTGTCCATTCCATCGACAGCTTTCACCACCAAGCATCACCTCCAGCCTCTTACATCAGGCTCCAGCCTCTAACATCAAGCTTAAGCCGCTTACATCAGGCTCCAGCACAAAATACCACCTTCCTCCTTCCTCACAGTGTCCATTCCATCGACAGCTTTCACCACCAAGCATCCCAGCCTCTAACATCAGGCTCCAGCACCAAATACCACCTTCCTCCTGCCTTACAGTGTCCAATCCATCAACAGCTTCCACCTCCAGCCTCCAGCTTCCACTAGACTCTCTTCTTTATAAATATTGTATGTAGTTCAAAACATCCATTAAATGAATTTTAACTGTATTTTTCTTTTTTTAATAGAAATAATTGTTAAGTCCAGCTGCATCACCTCTAACAGTCTGCCTCAGCTTCAGCCTCTAACATCACCTCCATCCTCTAACATCAGGTCTTCAGCCTCCATCCTCTAACATCACCTCCAATCTCTAAAATCAGCCTTCCTCCTCCATGCTCCATCCTCCAGCCTCCAGCCTCTAACATCAGACTCCTTTGTTCAGTCTCCATCCTTCATCCTCTATCCTCTAACAACAGGTTTCAGCATCCAGCCTCCATCCTCTTGCCTTCAGTCTTCAGCCTCCAGTCTTCAGCCTCCAGCCTCTAACATCACCTCCAGCCTCCAACATCAGGCTCCAGCCTCCAGCCTCTAACATCACCTCCAGCCTCTAACATCAGGCTCCAGCCTCTAACATCAGGCTCCAGCACCAAATTCCACCTTCTCCTGCCTCACAGTGTCCATTCCATCAACAGCTTTCCACCTCCAGCATCACCTCCAGCCTCTACATCAGGCTCCAGCCTCTAACATCAGGCTCCAGCACCAAATCCACCTTCGTCCTTCCTCACAGTGTCCATTCCATCGACAGCTTTCACCACCAAGCATCACCTCAAGCCTCTAACATCAGGCTCCAGCCTCTAACATCAGGCTCCAGCACCAAATCCACCTTCGTCCTTCCTCACAGTGTCCAATCCATCAACAGCTTCCACCTCCAGCCTCCAGCATCCAGCCTCCAAAACTCTCCACTAGACTCTCTTCTTTATAAATATTGTATGTAGTTCAAAACATCCATTAAATAAATTTTAACTGTATTTTTCTTCTTTTAATAGAAATAATTGTTATCCAGCTGCATCACCTCTAACAGTCTGCCTCAGCTTCAGCCTCTAACATCACCTCAATCCTCTAACATCAGGCTCCAGCCTCCAGCCTCCTCTAACATCAGGCTCCAGCCTCTAACATCGGGCTATAGCACCAAATACCACCTTCTTCCTGCCTCACAGTGTCCATTCCATCGACAGCTTTCACCACCAAGCATCACCTCCAGCCTCTAACATCAGGCTCAAGCCTCTTACATCAGGCTCCGGCACAAAATACCACCTTCCTCCTTCCTCACAGTGTCCAATCCATCAACAGCTTCCACCTCCAGCCTCCAGCTTCCAGCCTCTAGCTTCCAGCCTCCAGCCCCAAAAACTCTCCACTAGACTCTCTTCTTTATAAATATTGTATGTAGTTCAAATTATCCATTAAATAAATTTTAACTGTATTTTTCTTCTTTTAATAGAAATAATTGTTAAGTCCAGCTGCATCACCTCTAACAGTCTGCCTCAGCTTCAGCCTCTAACATCAGGCTCCAGCCTCTAACATCAGCCTCCAGTCTCCAGCCTCACAGTCTCCATCGACAGCTCCAGCCTCTAACATCAGGCTCCATCCTCCAGCCTCCAGCCTCTAACATCAGGCTCCAGCCTCTAACATCAGGCTCCAGCACCAAATACCACCTTCGTCCTGCCTCACAGTGTCCATTCCATCGACAGCTTTCACCACCAAGCATCACCTCAAGCCTCTTACATCAGGCTCCAGCTCTCTAACATCAGGCTTCAGCCTCTAACATCAGGCTCCAGCACCTCCAGCCTTCCTCCTGCCTCACAGTCTTCCAATCCATCAACATTTTCCACCTCCAGCCTCCAACATTCAGGCTCCAGCACCAAATAACTCTCCTGCCTCTCTTCTTTATAAATATTGTATGTAGTTCAAAATATCCATTAAATGAATTTTAACTGTATTTTTCTTCTTTTAATAGAAATAATTGTTAAGTCCAGCTGCATCACCTCTAATAGTCTGCCTCAGCTTCAGCCTCTAACATCACCTCCATCCTCTAACATCAGGCTCCAGCCTCTAACATCACCTCCATCCTCTAACATCAGGCTCCAGCCTCCAGCCTCTAACATCACCTCCAATCTCTAAAATCAGCCTTCCTCCTCCATGCTCCATCCTCCAGCCTCAAGCCTCTAACATCAGACTCCTTTGTCCAGTCTCCATCCTTCATCCTCTATCCTCTAACAACAGGTTTCAGCATCCAGCCTCCATCCTCTTGCCTTCAGTCTTCAGCCTCTAGCCTCTAACATCACCTCCAGCCTCCAACATCAGGCTCCAGCCTCCAGCCTCTAACATCACCTCCAGCCTCTAAAATCAGGCTCCAGCCTCTAACATCAGGCTCCAGCATCAAATACCACCTTCTTCTTGCCTCACAGTGTCCATTCCATCAACAGCTTCCACCTCCAGCCTCCAGCTTCCTGCCTCTAACATCAGGCTCCATCCTCTAGCCTCTAGCTTCCAGTCTTCAGCCTCTTACATCAGGCTCCATCCCATAGCCTCTAGCTTCCAGTCTTCAGCCTCTAACATCAGGCTCCAGCCTCTAACATCAGGCTCCAGCACCAAATTCCACCTTCGTCCTGCCTCACAGTGTCTTCTTTTAATCCAGCCTCTAACATCAGGCTCCAGCTGCATCACCTCCTAACAGTCTGCCTCAGCTTCCAGCCTCTAACATCACCTCCATCCTCTAACATCATGCTCCTGCCTCCAGCCTCTAACATCAGGCTCCAGTCTACAGCCTCTAACATCACCTCCATCCTCTAACATCAGGCTCCAGCCTCCAGCCTCTAACATCAGACTCTCCATCCTCCAGCCTCAGCCTCCATCATCCTCTAACAACAGGTTTCCAGCATCCAGCCTCCATCCTCCTCCAGCCTCCAGCCTCTAACAACATCAGCCTCCATCCTCCAGCCTCCAGCCTCTAACATCACCTCCAGCCTCTAACATCAGGCTCCAGCACCAAATACCACCTTCTTCTTTCCTCACAGTGTCCATTCCATCGACAGCTTTCACCACCAAGCATCACCTCAAGCCTCTTACATCAGGCTCCAGCCTATAACATAAGGCTCCAGCACCAAATACCACCTTCGTCCTGCCTCACAGTGTCCAATTCATCAACAGCTTCCACCTCCAGCCTCCAGCTTCCAGCCTCCAGCCCCAAAACTCTCCACTAGATTCTCTTCTTTATAAATATTGTATGTAGTTCAAAACATCCATTAAATAAATTTTAACTGTATTTTTCTTCTTTTAATAGAAATAATTGTTAAATCCAGCTGCATCACCTCTAACAGTCTGCCTCAGCTTCAGCCTCTAACATCACCTCCATCCTCTAACATCTTCACCACCAAGCATCACCTCTTACATCAGGCTCCAGCCTCTAACATCAGGCTCCAGTACCAAATACCACCTTCGTCCTGCCTCACTGTGTCCATTCCATCGACAGCTTTCACCACCAAGCATCACCTCAAGCCTCTTACATCAGGCTCCAGCCTCTAACATCAGGCTTCAGCCTCTAACATCAGCCTCCATCCTCCAGCCTCTAGCCTCTAGCCTCTAGCTTCCAGTCTTCAGCCTCTAACATCAGGCTCCAGCCTCTAACATCAGGCTCCAGCATCAAATACCACCTTCGTCCTGCCTCACAGTGTCCATTCCATCGACAGCTTTCACCACCAAGCATCACCTCCAGCCTCTTACATCAGGCTCCAGCCTCTAACATCAAGCTTAAGTCTCTTACATCAGGCTCCAGCACCAAATACCACCTTCCTCCTTCCTCACAGTGTCCAATCCATCAACAGCTACCACCTCCAGCCTCCAGCTTCCAGCCTCTAGCTTCCAGCCCCCAGCCCCAAAAACTCTCCACTAGACTCTCTTCTTTATAAATATTGTATGTAGTTCAAAATATCCATTAAATGAATTTTAACTGTATTTTTCTTCTTTTAATAGAAATAATTGTTAAGTCCAGCTGCATCACCTCTAACAGTCTGCCTCAGCTTCAGCCTCTAACATCACCTCCATCCTCTAACATCAGGCTCCAGCCTCTAACATCACCTCCAATCTCTAAAATCAGCCTTCCTCCTCCATGCTCCATCCTCCAGCCTCCAGCCTCTAACATCAGACTCCTTTGTCCAGTCTCCATCCTTCATCCTCTATCCTCTAACAACAGGTTTCAGCATCCAGCCTCCATCCTCTTGCCTTCAGTCTTCAGCCTCCAGTCTTCAGCCTCCAGCCTCTAACATCACCTCCAGCCTCTAACATCAGGCTCCAGCCTCTAACATCAGGCTCCAGCACCAAATTCCACCTTCGTCCTGCCTCACAGTGTCCATTCCATCGACAGCTTTCACCACCAAGCATCACCTCAAGCCTCTTACATCAGGCTCCAGCCTCTAACATTAGGCTCCAGCACCAAATACCACCTTCGTCCTTCCTCACAGTGTCCATTCCATCAACAGCTTCCACCTCCAGCCTCCAGCATCCAGCCCCAAAACTCTCCACTAGACTCTCTTCTTTATAAATATTATATGTAGTTCAAAACATCCATTAAATAAATTTTAACTGTATTTTTCTTCTTTTAATAGAAATAATTGTTAAATCCAGCTGCATCACCTCTAACAGTCTGCCTCAGCTTCAGCCTCTAACATCAGGCTCCAGCCTCCAGCCTCTAACATCACCTCCATCCTCTAACATCAGGCTCCAGCCTCCAGCCTCTAACATCACCTCCATCCTCTAACATCAGGCTCCAGCCTTTAACATCAGGCTCCAGCCTCCAGCCTCTAACATCAGGCTCCAGCCTCCAGCCTCTATCATCACCTCCATCCTCTAATATCAGGCTCAAGCCTCTTTCATCACGCTCCAGCACAAAATACCACCTTCCTCCTTCCTCACAGTGTCCAATCCATCAACAGCTTCCACCTCCAGCCTCCAGCTTCCAGCCTCTAGCTTCCAGCCCCAAAAATTCTCCACTAGACTCTCTTCTTTATAAATATTGTATGTAGTTCAAAATATCCATTAAATGAATTTTAACTGTATTTTTCTTCTTTTAATATAAATAATTGTTAAGTCCAGCTGCATCACCTCTAACAGTCTGCCTCAGCTTCAGCCTCTAACATCACCTCCATCCTCTAACATCAGGCTCCAGCCTCTAACATCACCTCCATCCTCTAAAATCAGCCTTCCTCCTCCATGCTCCATCCTCCAGCCTCAAGCCTCTAACATCAGACTCCTTTGTCCAGTCTCCATCCTTCATCCTCTATCCTCTAACAACAGGTTTCAGCATCCAGCCTCCATCCTCTTGCCTTCAGTCTTCAGCCTCCAGTCTCTAACATCCAGCCTCCAGTCTTCAGCCTCCAGCCTCTAACATCACCTCCAGCCTCCAACATCAGGCTCCAGCCTCCATCCTCTAACATCACCTCCAGCCTCTAACATCAGGCTCCAGCCTCTAACATCAGGCTCCAGCATCAAATACCACCTTCTTCTTTCCTCACAGTGTCCATTCTAACATCACCTCCAGCCTCTAACATCACCTCCATCCTCCAACATCAGCCTCCAATCTCTAAAATCAGCCTTCCTCTTCCATGCTCCTTCCTCCAGCCTCCAGCCTCTAACATCAGACTCCTTCGTCCAGGCTCCATCCTTCATCCTCTATCCTCTAACAACAGGTTTCAGCATCCAGCCTCCATCCTCTTGCCTTCAGTCTTCAGCCTCCAGCCTCTAACATCACCTCCAGCCTCTAACATCAGGCTCCAGCCTCTAACATCAGGCTCCAGCATCAAATACCACCTTCTTCTTGCCTCACAGTGTCCATTTCATCAACAGCTTCCACCTCCAGCCTCCAGCTTCCAGCCTCTAACATCAGGCGCCAGCCTTTAACATCAGGCTCCAGCACCAAATACCACCTTCGTCCTGCCTCACAGTGTCCATTCCATCGACAGCTTTTACCACCAAGCATCACCTCAAGCCTCTTACATCAGGCTCCAGCCTCTAACATCAGGCTCCATCCTCTAACATCAGGCTCCAGCACCAAATACCACCTTCGTCCTGCCTCACTGTGTCCATTCCATCGACAGCTTTCACCACCAAGCATCACCTCAAGCCTCTTACATCAGGCTCCAGCCTCTAACATCAGGCTCCAGCCTCTAACATCAGGCTCCAGCACCAAATACCACCTTCCTCCTGCCTCACAGTGTCCAATCCATCAACATTTTCCACCTCCAGCCTCCAACTTCCAGCTTCCAGCCCTAAAAACTCTCCACTAGACTCTCTTCTTTATAAATATTGTATGTAGTTCAAAACATCCATTAAATGAATTTTAACTGTATTTTTCTTCTTTTAATAGAAATAATTGTTAAGTCCAGCTGCATCACCTCTAACAGTCTGCCTCAGGTTCAGCCTCTAACATCATGCTCCTGCCTCCAGCCTCTAACATCAGACTCCTTCGTCCAGTCTCCATCCTTCATCCTCTATCCTCTAACAACAGGATTCAGCATCCAGCCTCCATCCTCTTGCCTTCAGTCTTCAGCCTCCAGTCTCTAACATCCAGCCTCCAGTCTTCAGCCTCCAGCCTCTAACATCACCTCCAGCCTCCAACATCAGGCTCCAGCCTCCAGCCTCTAACATCACCTCCAGCCTCTAACATCAGGCTCCAGCCTCTAACATCAGGCTCCAGCATCAAATACCACCTTCTTCTTTCCTCACAGTGTCCATTCCATCAACAGCCTCCAGCCTCTAACATCAGGCTCCAGCCTACAACCTCTAACATCACCTCCAGCCTCTAGCCTCCAAGTCTCAATCCTCCAGCTTCTAGCCTCCAGCCTCCAGCCTCCAGTCTCCAGCCTCTATCTTCAGGCTCCAAGAACCATCCTCCAGCCTCATTCTTCTAACATCCACCTCCAGCCTCAGCCTTAAGCTCCAGCCTCAACATCAGCCTCCAGCCTCCAACATCAGCCTCCAATCCTCTAACATCAGCCTTCCTCCTCCAGGCTCCATCCTCCAGCCTCCAGCCTCTAACATCAGGCTCCTTCTCCAGGCTCCATCCTCTATCCTCTAACCTCTAACAACAGGTTTCAGCATCCAGCCTCCATCCTCTTGCCTTCAGTCTTCAGCCTCTAACATCACCTCCAGCCTCTAACATCAGGCTCCAGCATCAAATACCACCTTCTTCTTGCCTCACAGTGTCCATTCCATCAACAGTTTCCACCTCCAGCCTCCAGCTTCCAGCCTCTAACATCAGGCTCCATCCTCCAGCCTCTAGCCTCTAGCTTCCAGTCTTCAGCCTCTAACATCACATCAGGCTCCAGCACCAAATACCACCTTCCTCCTGCCTCACAGTGTCCAATCCATCAACAGCTCCACCTCCAGCCTCCAACTTCCAGCCTCCAGCCCCAAAAACTCTCCACTAAACTCTCTTCTTTATAAATATTGTATGTAGTTCAAAACATCCATTAAATGAATTTTAACGGTATTTTTCTTCTTTTAATAGAAATAATTGTTAAGTCCAGCTGCATCACCTCTAACAATCTGCCTCAGCTTCAGCCTCTAACATCAGGCTCCTGCCTCCAGCCTCTAACATCACCTCCATCCTCTAACATCAGGCTCCAGCCTCTAACATCAGGCTCCAGCACCAAATACCACCTTCCTCCTGCCTCACAGTGTCCAATCCATCAACATTTTCCACCTCCAGCCTCCAACTCCAGCCTCCAGCTTCCAGCCTCCAGTAAATATTGTATGTAGTTCAAAACATCCATTAAATGAATTTTAACTGTATTTTTCTTCTTTTAATAGAAATAATTGTTAAAGTCAGCTGCATCACCTCTAACAGTCTGCCTCAGCTTCAGCCTCTAACATCAGGCTCCAGCCTCCAGCCTCTAACATCACCTCCATCCTCTAACATCAGGCTCCAGCCTCCAGTCTCTAACATCAGACTCCTTTCAGGTCCAGCCTCCATCCTTCATCCTCTATCCTCTAACAACAGGTTTCAGCATCCAGCCTCCATCATCTTGCCTTCAGTCTTCAGCCTCCAGTCTCTAACATCCAGCCTCCAGTCTTCAGCCTCCAGCCTCTAACATCACCTAACATCACCTCCAGCCTCCAACATCAGGCTCCAGCCTCCAGCCTCTAACATCAGGCTCCAGCCTCTAACATCAGGCTCCAGCATCAAAACCACCTTCTTCTTGCCTCACAGTGTCCATTCCATTGACAGCTTTTACCACCAAGCATCACCTCAGCCTCTTACATCAGGCTCCAGCCTCTAACATCAGGCTCCAGCACCAAATACCACCTTCCTCCTGCCTCACAGTGTCCAATCCATCAACAGCTTCCACCTCCAGCCTCCAGCTTCCAGCCTCCAGCCCCAAAAACTCTCCACTAGACTCTCTTCTTTATAAATATTGTATGTAGTTCAAAACATCCATTAAATGAATTTTAACTGTATTTTTCTTCTTTTAATAGAAATCTAACATCAGGCTCCAGCCTCTAACATCATGCTTCTGCCTCCAGCCTCTAACATCACCTCCATCCTCTAACATCAGGCTCCAGGCTCCAGCCTCCAGCCTCTAACATCACCTCCAATCTCTAAAATCAGCCTTCCTCCTCCATGCTCCAGCCTCCAGCCTCTAACATCAGACTCCTTCGTCCAGTCTCCATCCTTCATCCTCTATCCTCTAACAACAGGTTTCAGCATCCAGCCTCCATCCTCTTGCCTCCAGTCTTCAGCCTCCAGCCTCTAACATCACCTGCAGCCTCCAACATCAGGCTCCAGCCTCCAGCCTCTAACATCACCTCCAGCCTCTAACATCACCTCCAGCCTCTAACATCAGACTCCATCCTCCAGCCTCTAGCAGCCTCACATCAGTCTTCAGCCTCTAACATCAGGCTCCAGCCTCTAACATCAGGCTCCAGCACCAAATACCACCTTCCTCCTGCCTCACAGTGTCCAATCCATCAACATTTTCCACCTCCAGCCTCCAACTTCCAGCCTCCAGCCCCAAAAACTCTCCACTAGACTCTCTTCTTTATAAATATTGTATGTAGTTCAAAACATCCATTAAATGAATTTTAACTGTATTTTTCTTCTTTTAATAGAAATAATTGTTAAGTCCAGCTGCATCACCTCTAACAGTCTGCCTCAGCTTCAGCCTCTAACATCACCTCCATCCTCTAACATCAGGCCTCCAGCCTCCAACATCAGGCTCCAGCCTACAGCCTCTAACATCACCTCCATCCTCTAACATCAGGCTCCAGCCTCCAGCCAGCCTCTAACATCAGCCAGTCTCCATCCTTCATCCTCTATCCTCTAACAACAGGTTTCCAGCATCCAGCCTCCATCCTCTACCTCCAGTCTTCAGCCTCCAGCCTCTAACATCAGCCTCCAGCCTCTAACATCAGGCTCCAGCCTCCAGCCTCCAGCCTCAGCTTCCAGCCTTCAGCCTCTAACATCAGGCTCCAGCACCAAATACCACCTCCTGCCTCACAGTGTCCATTCCATCGACAGCTTTCACCACCAAGCATCACCTCAAGCCTCTTACATCAGGCTCCAGCCTCTAACATCAGGCTCCAGCCTCTAACATCAGGCTCCAGCACCAAATACCACCTTCCTCCTGCCTCACAGTGTCCAATCCATCAACATTTTCCACCTCCAGCCTCCAACTTCCAGCCTCCAGCCCCAAAACTTCCACTAGACTCTCTTCTTTATAAATATTGTATGTAGTTCAAAACATCCATTAAATGAATTTTAACTGTATTTTTCTTCTTTTAATAGAAATAATTGTTAAGTCCAGCTGCATCACCTCTAACAGTCTGCCTCAGCTTCAGCCTCTTCCAGTCTCTAACATCCAGCCTCCAATCTTCAGCCTCCAGCCTCTAACATCAGCCTCCAGCCTCTAACATCAGACTCCTTTGTCCAGTCTCCATCCTTCATCCTCTATCCTCTAACAACAGGTTTCAGCATCCAGCCTCCATCCTCTTGCCTTCAGTCTTCAGCCTCCAGCCTCTAACATCACCTCCAGCCTCCAACATCAGGCTCCAGCCTAACATCACCTCCAGCCTCTAACATCACCTCCAGCCTCTAACATCACCTCCAGCCTCTACATCAGGCTCCAGCCTCTAACATCAGGCTCCAGCATCCAAATACCACCTTCTTCTTGCCTCACAGTGTCCATTCCATCAACAGCTTCCACCTCCAGCCTCCAGCTTCCAGCCTCTAACATCAGGCTCCATCCTCCAGCCTCTCTCCTCTAGCTTCCAGTCTTCAGCCTCTAACATCAGGCTCCAGCCTCTAACATCAGGCTCCAGCACCAAATACCACCTTCCTCCTGCCTCACAGTGTCCAATCCATCAACAGCTTCCACCTCCAGCCTCCAGCTTCCAGGCCTCTTAACATCAGGCTCCAGCCTCTAACATCAGGCTCCAGCCTCTAACATCAGGCTCCAGCACCAAATACCACCTTCGTCCTGCCTCACAGTGTCCATTCCATCGACAGCTTTCACCACCAAGCATCACCTCCAAGCCTCTAACATCAGGCTCCAGCCTCAACATACCACCTTCAGCCTCTAACATCAGTGTCCATCCTCCAGCCTCCAGCCTCCAGCCTCCAGTCTTCCAGCCTCTAACATCAGGCTCCAGCCTCTAACCTCCAGCCTCCAGCAAACATCCACCTTCAGTCCTGCCTCACAGTGTCCTCCATTCCATCGACAGCTTCAGCCTCCAGCATCACCTCCATCTCTAACATCAGGCTCCAGCTTCAGCCTCTAACATCACCTCCAGCCTCCAGCCTCCTCCATGCTCCATCCTCCAGCCTCCAGCCTCTAACATCAGGCTCCAGCCTTTGTCCAGTCTCCATCCTTCAGCCTCTATCCTCTAACATCAGGCTCCAGCATCCAGCCTCTAACATCCTCTTGCCTTCAGTTTCAGCCTCCAGTCTTCAGGCTCCAGCACCAAATACCACCTTCCTGCCTCACAGTGTCCATTCCATCGACAGCTCCAGCCTCCAGCCTCTATCATCACCTCCAGCCTCTAACATCAGGCTCCAGCCTCTAACATCAGGCTCCAGCACCAAATACCACCTTCCTCCTGCCTCACAGTGTCCAATCCATCAACAGCTTTTCCACCTCCAGCCTCCAGCTTCCAGCCTCTAGCTTCCAGCCTCCAGCCCCAAAACTCTCCACTAGACTCTCTTCTTTATAAATATTGTATGTAGTTCAAAACATCCATTAAATGAATTTTAACTGTATTTTTCTTCTTTTAATAGAAATAATTGTTAAGTCCAGCTGCATCACCTCTAACAGTCTGCCTCAGCTTCAGCCTCTAACATCACCTCCATCCTCTAACATCAGGCTCCAGCCTCCAGCCCAGGCTCCAGCCTCTAACATCAGGCTCCAACCACCTTCTTCCTTGCCTCACAGTGTCCAATCCATCAACAGCTTCCACCTCCAGCCTCCAGCTTCCTAGCCTCTAACATCAGGCTCCATCCTCCATCCTCTAACATCTAGCTCCAGTCTTCCAGCCTCTAACATCAGGCTCCAGCCTCTAACATCCAGTCTTCCAGCCTCCTCTAACATCAGGCTCCAGCCTCTAACATCAGGCTCCAGCACCAAATACCACCTTCGTCCTGCCTCACAGTGTCCATTCCATCGACAGCTTTCACCACCAAGCATCACCTCAAGCCTCTTACATCAGGCTCCAGCCTCTAACATCAGGCTCCAGCACCAAATACCACCTTCGTCCTGCCTCACAGTGTCCATTCCATCGATAGCTTTCACCACCAAGCATCACCTCAAGCCTCTAACATCAGGCTCCAGCACCAAATACCACCTTCCTCCTGCCTCACAGTGTCCAATCCATCAACATTTTCCACCTCCAGCCTCCAACTTCCAGCCTCCAGCCTCTAAAATCACTCTCCACTCAGACCTCTCTTCTAAAATATTGTATGCTCCAGTTCCATCCATTAAATGAATTTTAACTGTATTTTTCTTCTTTTAATAGAAATAATTGTTTCCAGCTGCATCCAGCCTCTAACAGTCTGCCTCAGCTTCAGCCTCTAACATCAGCCTCCAGCCTCTAACATCACCTCCAGCCTCTAACATCAGGCTCCAGCCTCCAGCCTCTAACATCACCTCCAGCCTCTAACATCAGGCTCCAGCCTCTAACATCAGGCTCCAGCACCAAATACCACCTTCTCCTCCTCTAACAACAGTGTCCATCCAGCCTCCAGCTAACATCTCCTCCAGCCTCTAACATCAGCCTCCAGCTTCAGCCTCTAACATCAGGCTCCAGCCTCTAACATCAGGCTCCAGCACCAAATACCACCTTCCTCCTGCCTCACAGTGTCCATTCCATCGACAGCTTTCACCACCAAGCATCACCTCAGCCTCTCACTCAGCCTCAGCCTCCTCCAGCATCAGGCTCCAGCACCAAATACCACCTTCCTCCTGCCTCACAGTGTCCAATCCATCAACATTTTCCACCTCCAGCCTCCAACTTCCAGCCTCCAGCCCCAAAACTCTCCACTAGACTCTCTTCTTTATAAATATTGTATGTAGTTCAAAACATCCATTAAATGAATTTTAACTGTATTTTTCTTCTTTTAATAGAAATAATTGTTAAATCCAGCTGCATCACCTCTAACAGTCTGCCTCAGCTTCCCTCCTCCTCTAACATCAGGCTCCAGCCTCTAACATCAGGCTCCAGCACCAAATACCACCTTCCTCCTGCCTCACAGTGTCCAATCCATCAACAGCTTCCACCTCCAGCCTCCAACCTTCCAGCCTCCAGCCCCAAAACTCTCCACTAGACTCTCTTCTTTATAAATATTGTATGTAGTTCAAAACATCCATTAAATTAATTTTAACTGTATTTTTCTTCTTTTAATAGAAATAATTGTTAAGTCCAGCTGCATCACCTCTAACAGTCTGCCTCAGCTTCAGCCTCCAGCCTCTAACATCAGGCCCAGCCTCCAGCCTCTAACATCACCTCCATCCTCTAACATCAGGCTCCAGCACTCCAGCCTCTAACATCCTGCCTCACAGTGTCCATTCCATCGACATCCAGCTTTCACCAGCCAAGCATCACCTCAAGCCTCCAACATCAGGCTCCAGCCTCTAACATCAGGCTCCAGCCTCTAACATCAGGCTCCAGCACCAAATACCACCTTCCTCCTGCCTCACAGTGTCCAATCCATCAACATTTTCCACCTCCAGCCTCCAACTTCCAGCCTCCAGCCCCAAAACTCTCCACTAGACTCTCTTCTTTATAAATATTGTATGTAGTTCAAAACATCCATTAAATGAATTTTAACTGTATTTTCTTCTTTTAATAGAAATAATTGTTAAGTCCAGCTGCATCACCTCTAACAGTCTGCCTCAGCTTCAGCCTCTAACATCACCTCCATCCTCTAACATCAGGCTCCTAGCCTCCAGCCTCTAACATCAGCCTCCAGTCTTCAGCCTCCAGCCTCTAACATCACCTCCAGCCTCCAACATCAGGCTCCAGCCTCCAGCCTCAACATCCACCTCCAGCCTCTAACATCAGGCTCCAGCATCTAACATACCACCTTCCTCCTCCAGGCTCCATCCTCTATCCTCTAACCTCTATCAACAGGTTTCCAGCATCCAGCCTCCATCCTCTAGCCTGCAGTCTTCAGCCTCCAGCCTCCAACATCACTCTCCAGCCTCAACATCAGGCTCCAGCTTCCAGCCTCTAACATCAGGCTCCAGCCTCTAACATCAGGCTCCAGCACAAATACCACACATCCATTAAATGAAATTTTAACTGTATTTTTCTTCAGCCTCTAACATCAGGCTCCAGCCTCTAACATCAGGCTCCAGCACCAAATACCACCTTCCTCCTGCCTCTACAGTGTCAATCCATCAACAGCTTCCACCTCCATCCTCCAGGCTCCAGCCTCCAGCCTCTAACATCACCTCCATCTCTCTAACATCAGGCTCCAAAACAGCCATTAAATAACATCACCTCCATCTTCTCCAACATAATTGTTAAATCCAGCCTCCTGCCTCTAACATCAGCCTCCTTCAGCCTCCATCCTCTAACATCAGGCTCCAGCCTCTAACATCAGGCTCCAGCCTCTAACATCAGGCTCCAGCACCAAATACCACCTTCGTCCTGCCTCACAGTGTCCATTCCATCGACAGCTTTCACCATCAAGCATCACCTCAAGCCTCTTACATCAGGCTCCAGCCTCTAACATCAGGCTCCAGCACCAAATACCACCTTCCTCCTGCCTCACAGTGTCCAATCCATCAACATTTTCCACCTCCAGCCTCCAACTTCCAGCCTCCAGCCCCAAAACTCTCCACTAGACTCTCTTCTTTATAAATATTGTATGTAGTTCAAAACATCCATTAAATGAATTTTAACTGTATTTTTCTTCTTTTAATAGAAATAATTGTTAAGTCCAGCTGCATCACCTCTAACAGTCTGCCTCAGCTTCAGCCCCTCCAGCCTCTAACATCATCCTCCAGCCTCTAACATCAAGCCTCCAATCTCTAAAATCAGCCTTCTAACATCCATGCTCCAGCCTCCAGCCTCTAACATCAGACTCCTTCGTCCAGGCCTCCATCCTTCATCCTCTATCCTCTAACAACAGGTTTCAGCATCCAGCCTCCATCCTCTTGCCTTCAGTCTTCAGCCTCCAGTCTCTAACATCCAGCCTCCAGTCTTCAGCCTCCAGCCTCTAACATCACCTCCAGCCTCTAACATCAGGCTCCAGCATCAAATACCACCTTCTTCTCCTCACAGTGTCCATCCATCAACAGCTTCCACCTCCAGCCTCCAGCTTTCAGCCTCTAACATCAGGCTCCAGCCTCATCAGCCTCTAACAGTCTGCCTCCAGCTTCAGCCTCTAACATCAGGCTCCAGCCTCTAACATCAGGCTCCAGCACCAAATACCACCTTCTTCCTGCCTCACAGTGTCCATTCCATCGACAGCTTTCACCACCAAGCATCACCTCCAGCCTCTAACATCAGGCTCAAGCCTCTTACATCAGGCTCCAGCACAAAATACCACCTTCCTCCTGCCTCACAGTGTCCAATCCATCAACAGCTTCCACCTCCAGCCTCCAGCCCCAAAACTCTCCACTAGACTCTCTTCTTTATAAATATTGTATGTAGTTCAAAACATCCATTAAATAAATTTTAACTGTATTTTTCTTCTTTTAATAGAAATAATTGTTAAATCCAGCTGCATCACCTCTAACAGTCTGCCTCAGCTTCAGCCTCTAACATCAGGCTCCAGCCTCCTCTTCCTCCAGCCTCCAGCCTCCTCCATCCTCCAGCCTCCAGCCTCCAACATCACCTCCAGCCTCTCTAACATCAGGCTCCAGCCTCTAACATCAGGCTCCAGCACAAATACCACCTTCCTCCTGCCTCACAGTGTCCAATCCATCAACAGCTTCCACCTCCAGCCTCTAACATCCATCACCTCCATCCTCTAACATCACATCAGGCTCCAGCACAAAATACCACCTTCCTCCTGCCTCACAGTGTCCAATCCATCAACAGCTACCACCTCCAGCCTCCATCTTCCAGCCTCCAGCTTTCAGCCTCTAACATCAGGCTCCATCCTCTAACATCAGGCTCCAGCACCAAATACCACCTTCCTCCTGCCTTACAGTGTCCATTCCATCAACAGCTTTCACCTCCAGCCTCTAACATCAGCCTCCAGCCTCTAACATCAGGCTCCAGCACCAAATACCACCTTCCTCCTGCCTCACAGTGTCCAATCCATCAACAGCTTCCACCTCCAGCCTCCAGCTTCCAGCATCCAGCCCCAAAACTCTCCACTAGACTCTCTTCTTTATAAATATTGTATGTAGTTCAAAACATCCATTAAATAAATTTTAACTGTATTTTTCTTCTTTTAATAGAAATAATTGTTAAATCCATCTGCATCACCTCTAACAGTCTGCCTCAGCTTCAGCCTCTAACATCAGGCTCCAGCCTCTAACATCAGCCTCCAGCTTCCAGCCCCCAGCCCCAAAAACTCTCCACTAGACTCTCTTCTTTATAAATATTGTATGTAGTTCAAAACATCCATTAAATGAATTTTAACTGTATTTTTCTTCTTTTAATAGAAATAATTGTTAAGTCCAGCTGCATCACCTCTAACAGTCTGCCTCAGCTTCAGCCTCTAACATCCACCTCCAGCCCAATCCTCCAGCCTCCATCTCTAACATCAGGCTCCCTCTCCAGGCTCCATCCTCTATCCTCCAACCTCTAACATCAGGCTTTCAGCATCCAGCCTCCATCCTCTTGCCTTCAGTGTCCATTCCAGCCTCCAGCTCTAGCTTCCAGTCTCCAGCCTCTAACATCAGGCTCCAGCCTCTAACATCAGGCTCCAGCACCAAATACCACCTTCCTGTCCTGCCTCACAGTGTCCAATCCATCAACATTTTCCACCTCCAGCCTCCAACTTCCAGCCTCCAGCCCTAAAAACTCTCCACTAGACTCTCTTCTTTATAAATATTGTATGTAGTTCAAAACATCCATTAAATGAATTTTAACTGTATTTTTCTTCTTTTAATAGAAATAATTGTTAAGTCCAGCTGCATCACCTCTAACAGTCTGCCTCAGCTTCAGCCTCTAACATCACCTCCATCCTCTAACATCATGCTCCTGCCTCCAGCCTCTAACATCAGGCTCCAGCCTACAGCCTCTAACATCACCTCCATCCTCTAACATCAGGCTCCAGCCTCCAGCCTCTAACCTCTAACATCACCTCCAGCCTCCAACATCAGGCTCCAGCCTCCAGACTCTAACATCACCTCCAGCCTCTAACATCAGGCTCCAGCATCAAATACCACCTTCTTCTTGCCTCACAGTGTCCATTCCATCAACAGCTTCCACCTCCAGCCTCCAGCTTCCAGCCTCTAACATCAGGCTCCATCCTCTAGCCTCTAGCTTCCAGTCTTCAGCCTCTAACATCAGGCTCCAGCCTCTAACATCAGGCTCCAGCCTCTAACATCAGGCTCCAGCACCAAATACCACCTTCGTCCTGCCTCACAGTGTCCATTCCATCGACAGCTTTCACCACCAACTATCTCCTCAAGCCTCTAACATCAGGCTCCAGCACCAAATACCACCTTCCTCCTGCCTTACAGTGTCCAATCCATCAACAGCTTCCACCTCCAGCCTCCAGCTTCCAGCCTCCAGCCCCAAAACTCTCCACTAGACTCTCTTCTTTATAAATAATGTATGTAGTTCAAAACATCCATTACATAAATTTTAACTGTATTTTTCTTCTTTTAATAGAAATAATTGTTAAATCCAGCTGCATCACCTCTAACAGTCTGCCTCAGCTTCAGCCTCTAACATCAGGCTCCAGCCTCTAACATCAGGCTCCAGCACCAAATACCACCTTAGTCATGCCTCACAGTGTCCATTCCATCGACAGGTTTCACCACCAAGCATCACCTCAAGCCTCTTACATCAGGCTCCATCCTCTAACATCAGGCTCCAGCCTCTAACATCATGCTCCTGCCTCCAGCCTCTAACATCAGGCTCCAGCCTAAAGCCTCTAACATCACCTCCATCCTCTAACATCAGGCTCCAGCCTCCAGCCTCTAACATCACCTCCATCCTCCAACATCAGCCTCCAATCTCTAAAATCATTCTTCCTCCTCCATGCTCCATCCTCCAGCCTCTAACATCAGACTCCTTCGTCCAGGCTCCATCCTTCATCCTCTATCCTCTAACAACAGGTTTCAGCATCCAGCCTCCATCCTCTTGCCTTCAGTCTTCAGCCTCCAGTCTCTAACATCCAGCCTCCAGTCTTCAGCCTCCAGCCTCCAACATCACCTCCAGCCTCTAACATCACCTCCAGCCTCTAACATCAGGCTCCAGCACCAAATACCACCTTCGTCCTGCCTCACAGTGGCCATTCCATCGACAGCTTTCACCACCAAGCATCACCTCAAGCCTCTTACATCAGGCTCCAGCACCAAATACCACCTTCCTCCTGCATTACAGTGTCCAATCCATCAACAGCTTCCACCTCCAGCCTCCAGCTTCCAGCCTCCAGCCCCAATAACTCTCCACTAGACTCTCTTCTTTATAAATATTGTATGTAGTTCAAAACATCCATTAAATAAATTTTAACTGTATTTTTCTTCTTTTAATAGAAATAATTGTTAAATCCAGCTGCATCACCTCTAACAGTCTGCCTCAGCTTCAGCCTTCTTCCTCCAGCTCCAGCCTCTAGCCTCTAGCCTCTAGCTTCCAGTCTTCAGCCTCTAACATCAGGCTCCAGCCTCTAACATCACCTCCATCCTCTAACATCAGCCTCCAGCCTCTAACATCAGGCTCAAGCCTTTTACATCAGGCTCCAGCACAAAATACCACCTTCCTCCTGCCTCACAGTGTCCAATCCATCAACAGCTTCCACCTCCAGCCTCTAGCTTCCAGCCCCCAGCCCCAAAAACTCTCCACTAGACTCTCTTTTTTATAAATATTGTATGTAGTTCAAAACATCCATTAAATGAATTTTAACTGTATTTTTCTTCTTTTAATAGAAATATTTGTTAAGTCCAGCTGCATCACCTCTAACAGTCTGCCTCAGCTTCAGCCTCTAAAATCACCTCCATCCTCTAACATCAGGCTCCAGCCTCCAGCCTCCAACATCAGCCTCCAATCTCTAACATCAGCCTTCCTCCTCCAGGCTCCATCCTCTATCCTCTAACCTCTAACAACAGGTTTCAGCATCCAGCCTCCATCCTCTAGCCTGCAGTCTTCAGCCTCCAGCCTCCAACATCCAGCCTCCAGTCTTCAGCCTCCAGCCTCTAACATCACCTCCAGCCTCCAACATCAGGCTCCAGCCTCCAGCCTCTAACTTCAGGCTCCAGCCTCTAACATCAGGCTCCAGCCTCTAACATCAGGCTCCAGCCTCTAACATCAGGCTCCAGCATCAAATACCACCTTCTTCTTTCCTCACAGTGTCCATTTCATCAACAGCTTCCACCTCCAGCCTCCAGCTTCCAGCCTCTAACATCAGGCTCCGACCTCCAGCCTCTAGCCTCTAGCTTCCAGTCTTCAGCCTCTAACATCAGGCTCCAGCCTCTAACATCAGGCTCCAGCACCAAATACCACCTTCGTCCTGCCTCACAGTGTCCATTCCATCGACAGCTTTCACCACCAAGCATCACCTCCAGCCTCTAACATCAGGCTCCAGCACCAAATACCACCTTCCTCCTGCCTCACAGTGTCCAATCCATCAACAGCTTCCACCTCCAGCCTCCAGCTTCCAGCCTCCAGCCCCAAAAACTCTCCACTAGACTCTCTTCTTTATAAATATTGTATGTAGTTCAAATTATCCATTAAATAAATTTTAACTGTATTTTTCTTCTTTTAATAGAAATAATTGTTAAGTCCAGCTGCATCACCTCTAACAGTCTGCCTCAGCTTCAGCCTCTAACATCACCTCCATCCTCTAGCCTGCAGTCTTCAGCCTCCAGCCTCCAGCCTCCAGCCTCCAGCCTCCAGCCTCCAGCCTCTAACTTCAGGCTCCAGCCTCTAACATCACCTCCAGCCTCCAGCCTCTAACATCACCTCCAGCCTCCAGCCTCTAACATCAGCCTCCAGCCTCCAACTTCCAGCCTCCAGCCTCCAACATCAGCCTCCAATCTCTAACATCAGCCTTCCTCCTCCAGGCTCCATCCTCTATCCTCTAACCTCTAACAACAGGTTTTAGCATCCAGCCTCCATCCTCTAGCCTGCAGTCTTCAGCCTCCAGCCTCCAACATCCAGCCTCCAGTCTTCAGCCTCCAGCCTCTAACATCACCTCCAGCCTCCAACATCAGGCTCCAGCCTCCAGCCTCTAACTTCAGGCTCCAGCCTCTAACATCAGGCTCATCAGGCTCCAGCATCAAATACCACCTTCTTCTTTCCTCACAGTGTCCATTTCATCAACAGCTTCCACCTCCAGCCTCCAGCTTCCAGCCTCTAACATCAGGCTCCGACCTCCAGCCTCTAGCCTCTAGCTTCCAGTCTTCAGCCTCTAACATCAGGCTCCAGCCTCTAACATCAGGCTCCAGCACCAAATACCACCTTCGTCCTGCCTCACAGTGTCCATTCCATCGACAGCTTTCACCACCAAGCATCACCTCAAGCCTCTAACATCAGGCTCCAGCACCAAATACCACCTTCCTCCTGCCTCACAGTGTCCAATCCATCAACAGCTTCCACCTCCAGCCTCCAGCTTACTAGACTCTCTTCTTTATAAATATTGTATGTAGTTCAAAACATCCATTAAATGAATTTTAACTGTATTTTTCTTCTTTTAATAGAAATAATTGTTAAGTCCAGCTGCATCACCTCTAACAGTCTGCCTCAGCTTCAGCCTCTAACATCACCTCCATCCTCCAGCCTCCAGCCTCTAACATCAGGCTCCAGTCTTCAGCCTCCAGCCTCTAACATCACCTCCATCCTCTAACATCATGCTCCTGCCTCCAGCCTCTAGCCTCTAGCTTCCAGTCTTCAGCCTCTAACATCAGGCTCCAGCCTCTAACATCAGGCTCCAGCACCAAATACCACCTTCGTCCTGCCTCTCAGTGTCCATTCCATCGACAGCTTTCACCACCAAGCATCACCTCAAGCCTCCTACATCAGGCTCCAGCCTCTAACATTAGGCTCCAGCCTCTAACATCAGGCTTCAGCACCAAATACCACCTTCCTCCTGCCTCACAGTGTCCAATCCATCAACATTTTCCACCTCCAGCCTCCAACTTCCAGCCTCAGCCCTAAAAACTCTCCACTAGACTCTCTTATAAATATTGTATGTAGTTCAAAACATCCATTAAATGAATTTTAACTGTATTGTTCTTCTTTTAATAGAAATAATTGTTAAGTCCAGCTGCATCACCTCTAACAGTCTGCCTCAGCTTCAGCCTCTAACATCACCTCCATCCTCTAACATCAGGCTCCAGCCTCTAACATCAGGCTCCAGCACCCTGCCTCACAGTGTCCAATCCATCAACACCTCCAGCCTCTAAAAACTCTCCACTAGACTCTCTTCTTTATAAATATTGTATGTAGTTCAAAACATCCATTAAATGAATTTTAACTGTATTTTTCTTCTTTTAATAGAAATAATTGTTAAGTCCAGCTGCATCATCTCTAACAGTCTGCCTCAGCTTCAGCCTCCAGCCTCTAACATCCCAGCCTCTAACATCAGCTCAGCCTCAGCCTCTAACATCAGGCTCCAGCACAAAATACCACCTTCCTCCTGCCTCCATTGTCCAATCCATCAACAGCCTCCACCTCCAGCCTCTAACATCAGGCTCCAGCCTCCTTCTAGCCTCCATCTTCCAGCCTCCTGCCTCTAACATCACTCCATCCTCTAACATCAGGCTCCAGCACCAAATACCACCTTCGTCCTGCCTCACTGTGTCCATTCCATCGACAGCTTTCACCACCAAGCATCACCTCAAGCCTCTAACATCAGGCTCCAGCACCAAATACCACCTTCGTCCTGCCTCCAGTGTCCATTCCATCGACAGCTTTCACCACCAAGCATCACCTCAAGCCTCCTACATCAGGCTCCAGCCTCTAACATCAGGCTCCAGCCTCTAACATCAGGCTCCAGCACCAAATACCACCTTCCTCCTGCCTTACAGTGTCCAATCCATCAACAGCTTCCACCTCCAGCCTCCAGCTTCCAGCCTCCAGCCCCAAAACTCTCCACTAGACTCTCTTCTTTATAAATATTGTATGTAGTTCAAAACATCCATTAAATAAATTTTAACTGTATTTTTCTTCTTTTAATAGAAATAATTGTTAAATCCAGCTGCATCACCTCTAACAGTCTGCCTCAGCTTCAGCCTCTAACATCAGGCTCCAGCCTCCAGCCTCTAACATCACCTCCATCCTCTAACATCAGGCTCCAGCCTTTAACATCAGGCTCCAGCCTCCAGCCTCTAACATCAGGCTCCCAGCCTTCTTCCTCCAGCCTCCAGCCTCTAACATCAGCCTCCATCCTTCAGCCTCTAGCCTCTAGCCTCTAGCTTCCAGTCTTCAGCCTCTAACATCACCTCCAGCCTCTAACATCAGCCTCCATCCTTCAGCCTCTAGCCTCTAGCCTCTAGCTTCCAGTCTTCAGCCTCTAACATCACCCCATCCTCTAACATCAGGCTCAAGCCTTTTACATCAGGCTCCAGCACAAAATACCACCTTCCTCCTGCCTCACAGTGTCCAATCCATCAACAGCTTCCACCTCCAGCCTCCAGCTTCCAGCCTCCAGCCCCAAAACTCTCCACTAGACTCTCTTTTTTATAAATATTGTATGTAGTTCAAAACATCCATTAAATGAATTTTAACTGTATTTTTCTTCTTTTAATAGAAATAATTGTTAAGTCCAGCTGCATCACCTCTAACAGTCTGCCTCAGCTTCAGCCTCTAACATCACCTCCATCCTCTAAATTCTTCTAACATCCACCTCCAGCTTTCAGCCTTAAGCTTCCAGCTCAATCTCCAGCCTCCAGCCTCCAACATCAGCCTCCAATCTCTAACATCAGCCTTCCTCCTCAACGCTCCATCCTCCAGCCTCCATCCTCTAACATCAGGCTCCAGCCTCCAGCCTCTAACATCAGGCTCCCTTCTCCAGGCTCCATCCTCTATCCTCTAACCTCTAACAACAGCTTTCAGCATCCAGCCTCCATCCTCTAGCCTGCAGTCTTCAGCCTCCAGCCTCTAACATCAGGCTCCAGCACAAAATACCACTTTCCTCCTGCCTCACAGTGTCCAATCCATCAACAGCTTCCACCTTCAGCCCTAAAAACTCTCCACTAGACTCTCTTCTTTATAAATATTGTATGTAGTTCAAAACGTCCATTAAATTAATTTTAACTGTATTTTTCTTCTTTTAATAGAAATAATTGTTAAGTCCAGCTGCATCACCTCTAACAGTCTGCCTCAGCTTCAGCCTCTAACATCACCTCCATCCTCTAACATCAGGCTCCAGCCTCCAGCCTCAGCCTCCAGCCTCCAGCCTCTAACATCAGCCTTCCTCCTCCAGGCTCTATCCTCCAGCCTCCAGCTTCAGCCTCTAACATCAGGCTCCAGCCTCAAACCACCTCTATCCTCCTCAGTGTCCTCTAACAACAGGTTTCAGCATCCAGCCTCCATCCTCTGCCTTCAGTCTTCAGCCTCTAACATCACTCCAGCCTCTCTAACATCAGGCTCCAGCATCAAATACCACCTTCTCCTGCCTCACAGTGTCCAATCGCCTCTCAACATCACCTCCAGCCTCCAGCCTCCAGCCCCAAAACTCTCCACTAGACTCTCTTCTTTATAAA
>JALDNG010001705.1:0-48715 GCA_024349245.1 Neodontobutis hainanensis
GCTGCCTTCTCTTGTCTGTCTTCCTCCTATGCCCCCTCTGGTCTCTCTGCCTGCACTGGTCTCTCTATTGCCTCTGCCTCCTCTGATCTCTCTGTGGCCTCTGCCTCCTCGGGTCTCTTTGTCTCCTCTGCCTCCTCTAGTCACTCTGTGGCCTCTGCCTCCTCTGGTCTCTCTGCCTCCTCTGCCTCCTCTGCTCTAACTGCCTCCTCTGGTCTCTCTGTCTCTCTGCCTCCTCTGGTCTCTTTGTGTCCTCTGCCTTCTCTGGTCTCTCTGCCTCCCCTGGTCTCTCTGCTGCCGCTGGCTCCTCTGGTCTCTCTGTGGCATCTGCCTTTTCTGGTCTCTCTGCCTCCTTTGCGTCCTCTAATCACTCTGCCTCCTTTGGTCTCTCTGTCTTTCTTCCTTCTCTGAACTCTCGGTGGCCTCTGCCTCCTGTGGCCTCTCTGCCCCGTTGCCTCCTCTGGTCTCTCTGTCTCCTCTGCCTCCACTGGTCTCTCTGCCTTCTCTGCCTCCTCTGCTCTCTCTACCTCCACTGGTCTCTCTGTGACCTCTGCAATCCTCTCATCTCTCTGTGGCCTCTGCCTCTTCTGGTCTCTCTGTGGCCTCGGTCTCCTCTGCTCTCTCTGCCTCCTCTGCATCCTCTCGTCTCTCTGCCTCCTCTTGCCTCTCTGTCTTTCTGCCTCCTCTGAACACTCGGTGGCCTCTGCCCCCTCTGGTCTCACTGTGGGCTCTGCCTCCTCTGGTCTCTCTGCCTCCTCTGCCTCCTCTGGTCTCTCTGTGGCCGCTGCCTTCTCTTGTTTGTCTGCCTCCTATGCCCTCTCTGGTCTCTCTGCCTCCACTGGTCTCTCTCTTGCCTCTGCTTCCGGTCGTCTCTCTGTGGCCTCTGCCTCCTCTGGTCTCTCTATGGCCTCTGCCTCCTCTGGTCTGTCTGTGTCCTCTGCCTCCTCTCGTCTCTCTGTGGCCTCTGCCTCCACTGGTCTCTCTGTCTTCTCTGCCTACTCTGGTCTCTCTGCCTCCTCTAGTCTCTCTGTGTCCTCTGCCTCCTCTGCTCTCTGCCTCCTCTGCCTCCTCTGGTCTCTCTGTGGCCTCTGCCTCCTCTGCTCTCTCTCCCTCCTCTGCCTCCTCTGCTCTAACTGCCTCCTCTGGTCTCTCTGTCTCTCTGCCTCCTCTGGTCTCTCTGTGGCCTCAGCCTCCTCTGGTGTCTCTGTGGCCTCTGCCTTCTCTGGTCTCTCTCTGGCCGCTGCCTACTCTGGTCTCTCTGAGGCATCTGCCTCCTCTGGTCTGTCTGTGTCCTCTGCCTCCTCTGCCTCCTCTGCCTCCTCTGGTCTCTCTGCCTCCTCTGGTCTCTCTGTGGCCTCTGCCTCCTCTGGTCTGTCTGTGTCTTCTGCCTCCTCTGCCTCCTCTGCCTCCTCTGGTCTCTCTGTGGCCTCTGCCTCCTCTGGTCTCTCTGTGGCCTCTGCCTTCTCTGGTCTCTCTTTGGCCGCTGCCTCCTCTTGTCTCTCTGAGGCATCTGCCTCCTCTGGTCTCTCTGAGGCATCTACCTTTTCTGGTCTCTCTGTCTCCTTTGCCTTCTCTGGTCTCTCTTTCTCCTCTAACTCCTCTAGTCTCTCTGCCTCCTCTGCTCTCTCTGTAACCTCTGCCTTCTCTTGTCTCTCTGCCTCCTCTGTCCCCTCTGGTCTCTCTGCCTCCACTGCTCTCTCTATTGCCTCTGCCTCCTCTGGTCTCTTTGTCTCCTCTGCCTCCTCTAGTCACTCTGTGGCCTCTGCCTCCTCTGGTCTCTCTGCCTCCTCTGCCTCCTCTGCTCTAACTGCCTCCTCTGGTCTCTCTCTCTCTGCCTCCTCTGGTCTCTCTATGGCCTCGGCCTCCTCTGGTCTCTCTATGGCTTCTGCCTCCTCTGGTCTCTCTGTCTCCTCTGCCTCCACTGGTCTCTCTGCCTTCTCTGCCTCCTATGCTCTCTCTGCCTCCTCTGGTCTGTCTGTGTCCTCTGCCTCCTCTGGTCTCTCTGTGGCCTCTGCCTCCTGTGGCCTCTCTGCCTTCTCTGCCTGCTCTGCTCTCTCTACCTCCACTGGTCTCTCTGTGACCTCTGCAATCCTCTGGTCTCTCTGTAGCCTATGTCTACCCTGGATTCTCTGTGGCCTCTGCCTCCTCTAGTCTCTCTGTGTCCTCTGCCTCCTCGGGTCTCTTTGTCTCCTCTGCCTCCTCTAGTCACTCTGTGGCCTCTGCCTCCTCTGGTCTCTCTCCCTCCTCTGCCTCCTCTGCTCTAACTGCCTCCTCTGGTCTCTCTGTCTCTCTGCCTCCTCTGGTCTCTCTGTGGCCTCAGCCTCCTCTGGTCTCTCTGTGGCCTCTGCCTTCTCTGGTCTCTCTCTGGCCGCTGCCTACTCTGGTCTCTCTGAGGCATCTGCCTTTTCTGGTCTCTCTGCCTCCTCTGCCTCCCCTGGTCTCTCTGTGGCCTCTGCCTCCTCTAGACTCTCCTTGCCTCCCCTGGTCTTTCTGTGGCCTCTGCCTCCTCTGGTCTCTCTGCCTCCTCTGCTTCCTCTCGTCGCTCTGTGGCCTCTACCTCCTCTGGTCTCTCTGTCTCCTCTGCCTCCTCTAGTCTCTCTGTGGCCTCTGCCTCCTCTGGTCTGTCTGTGTCCTCTACTTCCTCTTGTCTCTATGTGGCCTATGCCTTTTCTGGTCTCTCTGTCTCCTCTGCCTCCTCTGGTCTCTCTGCCTCCTCTGCCTCCTCTGCCTCCTCTGATCTCTCTGTGGCCTCTGCCTCCTCTGGTATGTCTGTCTCCTCTGCCTCCTCTGCTCTCTCTGTGGCCTCTGGCTCCTCTGCTCTCTCTGTCTCCTCTATCTCCTCTGGTCTCTCTGTTGCCTCTGCCTCCTCTGGTCTCTTCGTGTCCTCTGCCTCCTCTGGTCTCTCTGTGTCCTCTACCTCCTCTGGTCAGTCTTTGGCCTCTGCCTTCTCTGGATCTCTCTGTGGCCTCTGGTCTCTTACTGCCATCTGCCTTTTCTGGTCTCTCTGCCTACTCTGCCTCCTATAGTCTCTCTGTGGCCTCTGCCTCCTCTGGACTCTCTGCCTCCTTTGGTCTTTCTGTTGCCTCTGCCTCCTTTGGCCTCTCTGCCTCCTCTACTTCCTCTCGTCTCTTTGTGGCCTCTGCCTCCTCTGGTCTCTCTGTCTCCTCTGCCTCCTCTGGTCTCTCTGCCTCCTCTGGTCTCTCTGTGGCCTCTGCCTCCTCTGGTCTGTCTGTGTCCTCTACCTCCTCTGCCTCCTCTGGTCTCTCTGTGTCCTCTGCCTCCTCTGGTCTGTCTGTGTCCTCTACCTCCTCTGCCCTCTCTGTGGCCTCTTCCTCCTCTGGTCCATCTGTCTCCTCTGCATCCATTGGTCTCTTTTTGGCCTCTGCTTCCACTGCTCTCTTTGTGGCCTCTGCCTCCTCTAGTCTCTCTCTGTCCTCTGCCTCTTCTAGTCTCACTGCCTTCTCTGTCTCCTCTAGTCTCTCCGTGTTCTCTATCTGCTCTGGTCTCTCTGTTGCCTCTGCCTCTTCTGTTCTCTCTGTCTCTTCTGCCTCCTCTGGTCTCTCTCTGCCTCCTCTGCCTCCTCTGGTCTCTCTTTGGCCTCTGCCTCCTTTGGTCTGTCTGTGTCCTCTGCCTCCTCTGTTCTCTCTGTGGCCTCTGCCTCCTCTGGTCACTCTGTCTCCTCTGCCTCCACTGGTCTCTCTGTTGCATCTGCCTCCACTGGTCTCTCTTTGGCCTCTGCCTCCTCTGGTCTCTCTCTGGCCTCTGCCCTCCTCTAGTGTCTTTGCCTTCTCTGTCTCCTCTAGTCTCTCTGTGGCCTCTGCCTCCTCTGGTCTCTCTGTCTCCTCTGCCTCCTCTGCTCTCTCTGTGGCCTCTGCCTCCTCTGGTCACTCTGTCTCCTCTGCCTCCACTGGTCTCTCTGTTGCATCTGCCTCCACTGGTCTCTCTTTGGCCTCTGCCTCCTCTGGTCTCTCTCTGGCCTCTGCCCTCCTCTAGTGTCTTTGCCTTCTCTGTCTCCTCTAGTCTCTCTGTGGCATCTGCCTTTTCTGGTCTCTCTGACTCCTTCTCCTCTTCTGGTCTCTTTGTGGCCTTTGCCTCCTCTGGACTCTCTGCCTCCTCTGGACTTTCTGTGGCCTCTGCTTCCTCTCGTCTCCCTCCCCGTTACCTCCTCTTGTCTTCTCATCTGCAGTCTATTCATTTGCAAATTGCCAGTCTGTTCTACTCCACGTCTACAGTCAGTTCTTATAATTGTCTACTGTCTGTTCTTCTGCACATTTACAGTCTGTACTACTGCATTTCTACAGTCTGTGCTAATGCTCGACTACAGTCTGTCTGGGCCTTTAGCGCATACCCTTTTTTGACCTTTTAAACCCCTTATCATTGTGGTAGCCTCGCCAACCTTTACCACACGCTTCCACGTACTGGGTTGAGAAAAAGGAGACCACATTTTACTTGATCGGACCTCGGGAAGTGACCTCCAGCGCCCCCACTAGGGTAAATACATTGACAAATTGGGCATGTGGGAATCCCAAATTTATCACCCTGGCTCCTGGAGTAGCCCTGAATCACATATCCGAAGTGCAGAGCTCTAGAGCAAAGGGGAAAAAAATGATGATCAAAAAGACACCTTTCTTGTCAGGGCCTATAGCTCGTACCCTTAGTTGACCTTTTGACCCCTTACCAATGTCGTAGCCTCTCCAAATTTTGCACGCTGGCTCCTGGGGCCACCCAGAACAACATATCAAAGGTTGCTGGCTTTAGATCAAAGTGAAAAAGTTTCAGCCTCCTAAAGACACAGCTTATAACGGGTTTTGACCATTGACGCCTGAACACTATTTGACCGCTTAACAATGTCGTAGCCTCTCCAAATTTTGCACGCTGGCTCCTAGGGCCACCCAGAACAACATATAAAAGACGACATTTCACTTGATCGGACCTCGGAAGTGACCGCCAGCATGCATTTATGTAATGTCTATATTCTGTTCTATTGGTCGACAACAGTCTGTTCTAATGCCCAATTACATTCTTTACTACTTCACCTCTACAGTTTGTTCTACTGCTCCTCTACAGTCTGTTATACTGCATGTCTAAAGTCTGTTCTAATGCCAGTCTAGAGTCTGTACTACTGATGCTCTGCAATCTGTTTTACTGCAAGTCTACATTCTGTTCAACTGCACCTCTACAGTCTGTTCTATTGTACGTCTACTCAGTTCTACTGCATATCTACAATCTGTTCTAATGCACAGCTACAGTCTGTTCAACTGCAAGTCTACAGTCTGTACTACTGCACCTCTACAGTCTGTTCTAAAGTATGTCTACAGTCTTTTCTACTACTCATGTACAGTGTCTTCTAATGCTCGTGTAAAGTCTCAACTACTGCACCTCTGAGGTATATTCTTCTGCACATCATCAGTCTGTTCTACTGCACATCTACAGTCTGTTCTAATGGACATCTACAGTTTGTTCTAAAGCACGTCTATAGTCTGTTCTAATGCTCGTCCACAGTCTATTCTTATGCAGGTCTTTAGTCTTTACTACTGCACATCTACAGTCTGTTCTAATGGACGCCTACATTCTGTTCTAATGCTCATCTACAGTATGTTCTATTGTACGTCTACAGTCTTTTCTACTGCACATCAACAGTCTATTCTAATGCTCGTCTACAGTCTGTACAACTGCACCTCTACAGTCTGTTCTACTGCACGTCTTCAGTCTGTTCTAATAATTGTCAACATTCTGTAATACTGAACCTCTACAGTCTCTTCTACTGCACCTCTACAGTCTGTTCTAATGCATGTCTACAGTCTTTTCTAATACTCATCTACAGTCTGTTCTAATGCATGTCTATAGTCTGTTCTAATGCTCGTCCACAGTCTGTTCTAACGCAGGTCTTTAGTCTGTACTACTCCATATCTACAGTCTGTTCTCCTGGATGTGTACAGTCGGTTCTAATGCTCGTCTACAGTCTGTTCTATTGTACAACTACAGTCTCTTCTAATGCACATCTACAGGCTGTTCAACTGCATGTATTCAGTCTGTTCTAATAATTGTCAACATTCTGTAATACTGCACCTCTACAGTCTCTTCTACTGCACCTCTACAGTCTGTTCTAAAGCATGTCTACAGTCTTTTCTAATACTCATCTACAGTCTGTTCAAATTCACGTCTATAGTCTTTTTTAATAATCGTCCACAGTCTGTTCTAACGCAGGTCTTTAGATTGTACTACTCCATATCTAGAGTCTGTTCTCCTGGATGTGTACAGTCTGTTCTAATGCTCGTCTACAGTCTGTTATATTGTACGTCTACAGTCTCTTCTAATGCACATATACAGGCTGTTCAACTGCACGCGTCTACAGTCTTTTCAACTGCATCTCAACAGTCTGTTCTAATGCCAGTTTACAGTCTGTACCTCTGCTCTACTGCAGTCTGTTCTACTGCACGTCTACAGTCTGTTTTACTGCACATCTACAGTCTGTTCTAATGCTCGTCTACAGTCTGTATTACTGCACCTCTACCGTCTGTTCTAAAACATGTCTAGAGTGTTTTCTAATACTCATATACAGTCTGTTCTAATGCTCCTCTACAGTCAGTTCTAAAGCCAATCTAGTGTCTGTATTACTGCTGCTCTGAAGTCTGTTCAACTGCAGCTCTACAGTCTGTTCTAATGCTCATCTACGGTCTGTTCTACTGCACGTCTACAGTTTCTTTTAATAACGTCTACAGTCTGTTCTGCACATTTACAGTCTGTACTACTGCACTTCTACAGTCATTTCAAATGCTTGTCTACAGTGTGTATTACTGTATCTCTACAGTCTGTTCTAAAGCATGTCTACAGTGTTTTCTAATACTCATATACAGTCTGTTCTTATGCTGGTATACAGTTTGTACTACTGCACACCTACAGTCTATTCTTCTGCACATTGTCAGTCTGTTCTACTGGACGTTTACAGTCTGTTCTAATGCTCATCTAAAGTCTGTTCTACTGCACATCTAGAGTCTATTGTAATAATTGTCTACATTCTGTACTACTGCTTCTTACAGTCTTTTCTACTGCGCATCTACAGTCACTTCTAATGCAGGTCTACAGTTTATACTTTTGCACATCTACAATCTGTTCTATTGCTTGTCTACAGTCTGTTCTAATGCCCAATAAAAGTCTTTACAACTCCACCTCTACAGTCTGTTCTACTGCATGTCTACAGTCTGTTCTACTGCACGTATTCAGTCTGCTCTATTGCAAGTCTACAGTCTGTTTTACTGCACATCTACAGTCTGTTCTAATGCACATTTACAGTCTGTTCCTATGCAAGTATACAGCCTGTACTACTGCTCAACAACAGTCTGTTCTACTGCACGTCTACAGTCTGTTCTACTGCACCTCTACATTCTGTTGTAAAGCATTTCTAGTAGTGTTTTCTAATACTCATATACAGTCGGTTCTACTGCTCGTCTACAGTCTGAACTACTGCACCTCTATAGTCTGTTCTAAGCATGTCCACAGTGTTTTCTAATACTCATATACAGTCTGTTCTAATGCTCATCTACAGTCTGTACTACTGCACCTCTACAGTCTATTCTTCTGCACATTGTCAGTCTGTTCTACTGGACGTTTAAAGTCTGTTCTAATGCTCGTCTACAGTCTGTACAACTGCACCTCTACAGTCTGTTCTAAAGCATGTCTAGAGTGTTTTCTAATACTCATATACAGTCTGTTCTAATACTCGTCTACAGTCAGTTCTAAAGCCAATCTAGTGTCTGTACTACTGCTGCTTTGAAGTCTTTTCAACTGCAAGACTACAGTCTGTTTAATTGCAACTCTACAGTCTGTTCTAATGCCAGTTTACAGTCTGTACTATTGCTCTACTGCAGTCTGTTCTACTGCATGTCTATAGTGTTTTCTAATACTCATCTACGGTCTGTTCTACTGCACGTCTACAGTCTGTTTTAATAAATGTATACAGTCTGTATTACTGCACCTTTACAGTCTGTTGTAAAGCATTTCTAGTATTGTTTTCTAATACTCATATACAGACTGTTCTAATGCTTGTCTATAGTCTTCACTACTCCACCTCTACAGTTTGTTCTACTTCTCCTCTACAGTCTCTTCTACTGCAGGTCTACAGTCTGTTCTACTGCAAGTCTACAATCTGTTCTACTGCTCGTCTACAGTCTGTTCTACTGTAAGACTAAGGTCTTCAGTCTCTTCTAATGCACATCTACAGTCTGTTCTAATGCACATCTACAGTCTGATCTACTGCACGTCTACTGTCTGTTCTAATAATTATCAACATTCTGTACTACTGCAACTCTACAGTCTCTTCTACTGCACATCTACAGACTGTTCTACTGCATGTCTACAGTCTGTTCTAATGCCAGTTTACTACTACTGCAGTCTATTCTAATGCACGTCTACAGTCTGTTTTAGTGCACATTTACAATCTTTTCTAATTGTCAGTCTGTTCTACTGGACCTTTACAGTCTGTTCTAAACCTCATCTACAGTCTGTTCTAAAGCCAATCTAGAGTCTGTACTAATGCTGCTCTGAAGTCTTTTCAACTGCACTTCTACATTCTGTTCTACAGCACGACTATAGTCTGTTTTAATAGACGTCTACAGTCTTTTCTAATGCACTTCTACAGTCTGTTCTACTGGACGTCTCCAGTCTGTTCTAATAATTGTCTAGAGTCTGTTCTACTGCACGTCTACAGTCTGTTCTAAAGCATCTCTACAGTCTTTTCTAATGCTCGTGTAAAGTCTCAACTACTGCACCTCTACGATCTATTCTTCTGCACATCGTCAGTCTGTTCTACTGCACATCTACAGTCTGTTCTAATGCACATCTACAGTCTGTTCTAATGCACATCTATAGTCTGTTCTAATGCTCGTCCACAGTCTATTCTAATGCACATCTACTGTCTGTTCTAATGCAAGTCTATAGTCTGTACTACTGCTCATCTACGGTCTGTTCTAGTGCAGGTCTACAGTCTGTTCTAATAAACGTCTACAGTCTGTTCTACTGCACATCTACAGTCTCTTCTACTGCACTTCTACAGTCTTTTCTAATGCTCATCTACAGTCTGTATTACTTGCACCTCTACAGTCTGTTCTAAAGCATGTCTAGAGTGTTTTCTAATACTCATATACAGTCTGTTCTAATGCTCGTCTACAGTCTGAACTACTGCACCTCTACAGTCTGTTCTAAAGCATGTCTACAGTGTTTTCTAATACTCATATACAGTCTTCTACAGTCTGTTCTACTACTGCACCTCTACAGTCTATTCTTGCATATTGTCAGTCTGTTCTACTGCTCGTTTACAGTCTGTTCTAATGCTTGTCTACAGTCTGTTCTAAAGCCAATCTAGAGTCTGTACTACTGCTGCTCTGAAGTCTTTTTACTGCATGTCTACAGTCTGTTCAATGCACCTCTACAGTCTGTTCTAATGCCAGTCTACAGTCTGTACTACTGCTCTATCTACAGTCTGTTCTACTGCACTCTACAGTCTGTTTTACTGCACATCTACAGTCTGTTCTAATGCACATCTACAGTTTGTACTACTGCACTTCTACAGTCTGTTCTATTGCTTTTTCTACAGTCTGTATTTCTGTCTGTCTCTTTTAAAGCATGTCTAGAGTATTTTCTAAAACTCATAAATAGTCTGTTCTAATGCTCATTTACAGTCTGAACTACTGCACCTCTACAGTCTGTTCTAAAGCATGTCTAGAGTTTTTCTAATACTCATATACAGTCTGTTCTAATGCTCGTCTACACAGTCTGAACTACTGCACCTCTACAGACTGTTCTAAAGCATGTCTACAGTGTTTTCTAATAACTCATATACAGTCTGTTCTACTGCACATCTACAGTCTGTTCTAATGCACAGTCTACAGTTTGTTCTACTGCAAATCTACAGTCTGTTCTAGTGCAGGTCTACAGTCTGTTCTAATATACGTCTACAGTCTGTTCTTCTGCACATCTACAGTCTGTACTACTGCACTTCTACAGTCTGTCTAATCCATGTCTATAGTCTGTACCACTGCTCATATACGGTCTGTTCTAATGCACTCTACAGTCTGTTCTAATAAACGCTCTACAGTCTGTTCTACTGCACATTTACAAGTCTCTTCTACTGCACTTCTACAGTCTTTTCTAATGCTCGTCTACAGTCTGAACTACTGCACCTCTACAGTCTGTTCTAAAGCATGTCTAGAGTGTTTTCTAATACTCATATACAGTCTGTTCTAATGCTCGTCTACAGTCTGAACTACTGCACCTCTACAGTCTGTTCTAAAGCATGTCTAGAGTGTTTTCTAATACTCATATGTCAGTCTGTTCTAATGCTCGTCTACAGTCTGTTCTAACTGCACCTCTACAGTCTGTTCTAAATGTCAGATCTAAAGTCTGTACTACTGCTCTATTACAGTCTCTTCCACTAAATTCTGTTTTACTGCACATCTACAGTCTGTTCTAATGTACATCTACAGTCTGTTCTAATGCAAGTCTACAGTCTGTACTACTGCCCATCTACAGTCTGTTCTACTGCACGCCTACAGTCTTTTCTAATGTCTACAGTCTGTTCTACTGCACATCTACAGTTTGTACTACTGCACTTCTACAGTCTGTTCTAATGCTTTTTCTACAGTCTGTATTTCTGCACCTCTACAGTCTCTTTTAAAGCATGTCTAGAGTATTTTCTAAAACTCATATACAGTCTGATCTAATGCTCATCTACAGTCTGTACTACTGCACCTCTCTATTCTATTCTTCTGCACATTGTCAGTCTCTTCTTCTGGGCGTTTACAGTCTGTTCTAATGATCGTCTACAGTCTGTTCTAAAGCCAATCTAGAGTGTGTACTACTGTTGCACTGACGTCTGTACAAATGCACGTCTAAAGTCACTTCGATTGTACGTCTATAGCTTTTTCTAATGCACATTCAATCTGTTATAATGCAAGTCTACAGTCTGTACTACTGCTCCTCTACAGTCTGTTCTAATGCCAGTCTAGAGTCTGTACTACTTCTGCTCTGCAGTCTGTTTTACTGCAAGTCTACATTCAGTTCTACTGCACATCTACAGTCTGTTCTAATGCACAGCTACAGTCTGTTAAACTGCAAGTCTACAGTCTGTACTACTGCACCTCTACAGTCTGTTCTAAATCATGTCTACGGTCTTTTCTAATACTCATGTACAGTCTGTTCTAATGCTCGTAAAGTCTCAACTACTGAAGCCTTACGGTCTATTCTTCTGCACATCGTCAGTCTGTTCTACTACACATCTACAGTCTGTTCTAATGGACATCTACAGTCTGTTCTAATGCACGTCTATAATCTGTTCTAATGCTCATCCACAGTCTGTTCTAATGCAGGTCTTTAGTCTGTACTACTGCACATGTTCTACTATGTTGTTCTACTGTTCTGTTCTACTCTACGCCTACAGTCTATTATAATGTTCGCATCTACAGTCTGTTCAACTGCACGTCTACAGTCATTTCAACTGCACCTCAACAGTCTGTTCTAATTCCAGTTTACAGTCTGTACCTCTGCTCTACTGCAGTCTGTTCTACTGCACATCTACAGTCTGTTTTACTGCACATCTACAGTCTGTTCAATGCACATCTACAGTCTGTTCTAATGCAAGTCTACAGTCTGTACTACTGCTCATCTACAGTCTGTTCTACTGCACGTCTACAGTATGTTCTAATGCCAGTTAACAGTCTGTACTACTGCACATCTACTAAAGTCTGTTCTAATGAACATCTACAGTCTGTACTAATGCAAGTCAATAGTCTGTATTACTGCACCTCTACAATATGTTCTAAAGCATGTCTAGAGTGTTTTTTAATACTGGTATAGAGTCTGTTCTAATCCTACAGTCTGAACTACTGCACTTCTACAGTCTTTTCTAAAGTATGTCTAGAGTGTTTTCTAATTCTCATATACAGTCTGTTCTAATGCTCGTCTACAGTATGTACTGCTGCATCTCTACAGTATATTCTTCTGCACATTGTCAGTCTGTTCTACTGACGCTTACAGTTAGTTCTAATGCTCGCCTACAGTCAGTTCTACAGTTTGTTCTAATGCAAGTTTCTAGTCTGTTTTACTGCTCATCTATGGTCTGTTCTTTTGCACGTCTACAGTCTGTTCTGATAAACGTCTACAGTCTGTTCTACTGCACATCTACAGTCTGTTCTATAGCACATCTACTGTCTGTTCTAATGCAAGTCTACAGTTTGTACTACTGCTCATCTACAGTCTGTTCTACTGCACTTCTACAGTCTGTTCTGATAAACGTCTACAGTCTGTTTTACTACACATCTACAGTCTCTACTACTGCACTTCTAAAGTCTGTTCTAATGTATATCTTCAGTCTGTTCTAATTAAAGTCTATAGTCTGTACTACTGCTCATTTACAGTCTGTTCTACTGCACGTCTACAGTCTGTTCTACTATAAACGTCTACAGTCTGTTCTACTGCACATCTATAGTTTGATCTAATGCACATCTAAAGTCTTTTCTAATACAAGTCTACAGTCTGTACTACTGCTCATTTACAGTCTGTTCTACTGCACCTACAGTCTGTTCTGATAAACGTACAGTCTGTTCTACTACACATCTACAGTCTCTATTACTGCACTTCTAAAGTCTGTTCTAATGCACATCTACAGTCTATTCTACTGCTCGCCTAGAGTCTGTACTACTGCATCTCTACAGTCTATTCTTCTGCACATTGTTAGTTTGTTCTACTGGACATTTACAGTCTGTTCTAATGCTCGTTTACAGTCATTTCTACAGTCTATTCTAATGCAAATCTATAGTTTCTTTTACTGCTCATCTACGATCTGTTCTTTTGCAGGTCTACAGTCTGTTCTTACAAACATCTAACGTCTGTTCTACTGCACATCTACAGTCTGTTCTAATGCACATCTACAGTCTGTTCTAATGCTAGTCTACAGTCATGACTGCTCATCTACAGTCTGTTCTAAGCATGTCTAGAGTGTATTCTAATACTCATACAGTCTGTTCTAATTCTCGCCAACATTCTGAAATACTGCACCTTTTACAATCTGTTCTAAAGCATGTCTAGAGTGTTTTCTAATACTCATATAGAGTCTGTTCTAATGCTCGTCCACAGTCTGAACTACTGCACCTCTACAGTCTATTCTTCTGCACATTGTCAGTCTGTTCTACTGCACGCTTACAGTCTTTTCTACTGCGCATCTAGAGTCTCTTCTAATGCAGGTCTACAGTCTATACTACTGCACATCTACAATCTGTTCTATTGCTTGTCTACAGTCTGTTCTAATCCCCAATAAAAGTCTTTACTGTTCTACCTCTACAGTCTGTTCTACTGCATGGCTACAGTCTGTTCTAATAATTATCTACAGTCTCTTCTACCAGACATCTAAAGTCTGTTCTAATGCACGCCATTAGTCTGTTCAAATGTTCGTCCACAATCTGTTCTAATGCAGTCCGCATTTACCACACATCTATAGTCTGTTCTATTGCTCGAATATCGCCTGTTCTATTGCCCAATAACAGTATTTACTACTCGACCTCTACAGTTTGTTCTACTGTTCCTCTACAGTCTGTTCTAATGCCATTTTACTGTCTGTACTACTGCTCTACCGCAGTCTGTTCTACTGCATGTCTACAGTCTGTTTTACTGCACATCTACAGTCTGTTCTACTGCATATCTACAGTTTCTACTACTGCACTTCTAAAGTCTGTTCTAATGCACATCTACAGTCTATTCTACTGCAGGTCTACAGTCTGTACTACTGCACCTCTACAGTCTGTTCTAAAGCATGTCTAGAGTGTTTTCTAATACTCATATACAGTCTATTCTAATAATCGCCTACAGTCTGTACTAATGCACCTCTAAAGTCTATTCTTCTGAAGCACTGTGAGTCTGTTCTACTGCAAGTCTACATTCTGTTCTAATAATTTTCTACAGTCCGTCTCTACTGCACGCCTACAGTCTTTTCTATTAATTATCGACATTCTGTACTACTGCACCTTACAGTCTTTTCTACTGCGCATCTACAATCTGTTCTAATACACGCCTATAGTCTGTTCAAATGCTCATCCACAGTCTGTTCTAATGCAATCTGTACGACCAGACATCTATTGTTCCTTTCTATTGCTTGAATATAGTCTGTTTTAATGCCCAATAACAGTCTTTACTACTCCAGCTCTACTGTTCTACTGCTCCTCTACAGTATGTTCTACTGCATGTCTACAGTCTGTTCTAATGCACAGCTACAGTCTGTTCAACTAGAGGTCTACAGTCTGTTCTACTGCATGACTATAGTCATTTTTAATAAACGTCTACAGTCTCTTCTACTAGACGCCTACAATCTGTTCTAATAATTGTCAAGATTCTGTACAACTGCACCTCTACAGTCTCTTCTACTGCACATCTACAGTCTGTTTTAATGGTCCTCTATGATTGTGTATAGTCAGTTCTAAAGCCATTCTACAGTCTGTACTACTTGTTGCTCTACAGTCTGTTCAACTGCACCTCCATAGTCTGTTCTTATGCAAGTCTACATTCTAATCTACTTTTCGTTTACACTCTGTTGTACTGCACGACTATAGTCTCTTTTATTAAACGTCTACAGTCTGTTCTACTGCACATCTACAGTCTGTTCTATTTCAAGTCTACATTCTAAACTATTGTCTGCCACAGTCTGTTCTACTGACAACTAACCCTAACCCTAACAATGTGCAAAAGGATAGACTCTAGAGGTGCAGTAGTACATACTGTAGATGAGCAATAGAGCAGACTGTATATGAGTATTTGAAAACACTCTAGACATGCTTTAGAACAGACTGTAGATGCAGTAAAACAGACTCTAGACTTGCATTAGAACAGACAGTAGATGTACATTAGAACAAAGTGTAGATGTGCAGTAAAACAGACTTTAGACGTGCAGTGGAAGAGACTGCAGTAGAGCAGTAGTACAGACTGTAAACTGGCTTTAGAACTGACTGTAGACGAGCATTAGAACAGACTATAAACGTCCAGTAGAACAGACTGACAATATGCAGAAGAAAAGACTGTAGAGATGCAGTAGTACAGACTGTAGACGAACATTTGCACAGACTCTATATGAGTATTAGAAAACAGTCTAGACATGCTTTAGAACAGATTGTAGAGGTGCAGTAGTTCAGACTATAGACGAGCATTAGAACAGACTGTAATTGTGCAGTAGAAGAGACTGTAGAGGTGAAGTAGTACAGAATGTCGACAATTATTAGAAAAGACTGACAATGCTTCAGAAGAATAGACTTTAGAGATGCATTAGTACAGACTGTAAACAAGTATTAGAACAGACTGTATATGAGTATTAGAATAGATTGTAGACATGCTTTAGAAGAGACTGTAGAGGTGCAGTAGTACAGACTGTAGACAAACAGTAGTACAGATTATAGACTTGCATTAGAACAGACTGTAGATGTGCATTAGAATAGACTGTAGACGCAATAGAAGTGACTGTAGAGGTGCAGTTGAACAGACTGTAGACGCCAGTAGAACAGACTGACAATATGCAGAAGAAAAGACTGTAGAGATGCAGTAGTACAGACTGTAGACGAACATTTGCACAGACTCTATATGAGTATTAGAAAACAGTCTAGACATGCTTTAGAACAGATTGTAGAGGTGCAGTAGTTCAGACTATAGACGAGCATTAGAACAGACTGTAATTGTGCAGTAGAAGAGACTGTAGAGGTGAAGTAGTACAGAATGTCGACAATTATTAGAAAAGACTGACAATGCTTCAGAAGAATAGACTTTAGAGATGCATTAGTACAGACTGTAAACAAGTATTAGAACAGACTGTATATGAGTATTAGAATAGATTGTAGACATGCTTTAGAAGAGACTGTAGAGGTGCAGTAGTACAGACTGTAGACAAACAGTAGTACAGATTATAGACTTGCATTAGAACAGACTGTAGATGTGCATTAGAATAGACTGTAGACGCATACAATAGAAGTGACTGTAGAGGTGCAGTTGAACAGACTGTAGACGTGCAGTTGTACAGACTTCAGAGCAGCAGTCAGACAGACTTTAGATTTGCTTTAGAACAGATTGTAGGCGAGCATTACAACAGACTGTAAACGACAGTAGAAGAGACTGACAATGTGCAGAAGAATAGACTCTAGAGGTGCAGTAGTACAGACTGTATATTTGTATTAGAAAACACTCTAAACATGCTTTAGAACAAACTGTAGATGTGCAGTAAAACAGACTATAGACATGCAGTAGAAGAGACTGCAGTAGAGCAATAGTACAGACTGTAAACTGGCATTAGAAGAGACTGTAGAAGTGCAGTAGTACAGACTCTAGATGTGCAGTAGTACAGACTGTAGACGTTTATTAGATCAGACTGTAGACCTGCAGTAGAACAGACCGTAGATGAGCATTAGAATAGACTTTAGAAGTGCAGTAGTAAAGACTGTAGATGTACAGTAGAACATACTATAGACGTTTATAAGAAAAGACTGTACACATGCAGTAGAACAGACTGTAGATGAGCAAGAGTACAAACTGCAGAGCAGCAGTAGTAAAGACTCTAGACTAGCAATAGAACAGACTGTAGACCTGCACTAGAACAGAATGTAGAGGAGAAGTAGAACAAAATGTAGAGGTGGAGTAGTAAAGACTTTTATTGGGCATTAGAACAGACTGTATTCGAGCAATAGAACAGACTATAGATGTGCATTAGAACAGAATGCATTAGAACAGACTGTGGACGAGTATTTGAACAGACTATAGACGTGTTTTAGAACAGACTGTAAATGTCCAGTAAAACAGACTAACGATGCTGCAGAAGAATAGAATTTAAAAGTCCGTTAGTAGAGACTTTAGACGAGTATTAGAACAGACTGTATATGAGTATTAGAATAGACTGTAGACATGCTTTAGAACAGACTGTAGAGGTGCAGTAGTACAGACTGTGCACGAAAAGTAGTACAGACTGTTGACTTGCATTTGAACAGACTGTAGATGTACATTAGAACAGAATGTAGACATACAATAAAACAGACGTAGAGGTGCAGTTGAACAGACTATAGACATGCAGTTGAACAGACTTCACAGCAGCAGTAGAACAGACTCTAGACTGGCTTTAGAACAGACTGTAGACAAGCTTTAGAAATGACTGTAAACGCCCAGTAGAACAGACTGACAATGTGCGAAGAAAAGACTCTAGAGGTGCTGTAGTACAGACTGTAGGTGAGCATTAGAACAGACTGTATATGAGTTTTACAAAACACTGTAGACATGCTTTAGAACAAACTGAAGAGGTGCAGTTGGGTAGACGAGCATTAGAACAGACTGTATATGAGTATTAGAAAACACTCTAGACATTCTTTAGAACAGACTGTAGAGGTGCAGTTATACAGACTGTAAACGAGCATAGAACAGACTGTAGAAGTGCAGTAGTATAGACTGTAGATGAGCAGTAGAAAAGACTGTATACGCTTATTAGAACAGACTGTAGAAGTGCAGTAGAACAGACTGTAGACAAGCAGTGGTACAGACTCTAGACTTGCATTAGAACAGACTTTAGATGTGCATTAGAACAGACTGTAGATGTTCAGTAAAACAGAATGTAGACATGCAGTAGAACAGACTGCAGTACAGCAATAGTACAGACTGTAAACTGGCATTAGAACAGACTGTAGAGCTCCAGTTGAACATTCTGTAGACTTGCAGTTGAACAAACTTCAGAGCAGCAGTAGTACAGACTCTAGATTTGGCTTTAGAACTGACTGTAGACGAGCATTAGAGCAGACTGTAAACGTCCAGTAGAACAGACTGACAATGTGCAGAAGAACAGACTGTAGAGGTGCAGTAGTACAGAATGTAGACGAGCATTAGAACAGACTGTATTTGAGTATTAGAAAACACTGTAGGCATGCTTTAGAACAGACTATAGAGGTGCAGAAGTTCAGACTGTAGATGACCATTAGAACAGACTGTATATAAGTTTTAGAAAACACTCTAGACATGCTTTACAACAGACTGTAGAGGTGCAGTAAAACAGACTGTAGACGAGCATTAAAAAAGACTGTAGAAGTGCAGTAGTACAGACTGTAAATGTGCAGAACAGACTGTAGACGTTTATTAAAACAGATTGTAGACGTGCAGTAGAACAGACTGTAGATGAGCAGTATTACAGACTGTAGGCTTGCATTAGAACAGACAGTAGATGTACATTAGAACAGACTGTAGATGTGCAGTAAAACAGACTGTAGACATGCAGTAGAACAGACTGCAGTAGAGCAATAGTACAGATTGTAAACTGGCATTAGAACAGACTGTAGAGGTGCAGTTGAACAGACTGTAGACTTGCAGTTAAACAGACTGTAGACAAGCAGTAGTATATACTGTAGACTTGCATTAGAACAGACTGTAGATGTGTATTAGAACAGACTGTAGACATACAATAGAAGAACCTGTAGAGATGCAGTTTAGCAGACTGTAGACATGCAGTTGTACAGACTTCAGTGCAGCAGCAGTACAGACTCTAGATTGGCTTTAGAACAGACTGTAGACGATCATTAGAACAGAATGTATTTAAGTATTAGAAAACACTGTAGACATGCTTTAGAACAGACAGTAGAGGTGCAGTTGTACAGACTGTAGATGTGCAGTAGAACAGACTGTAGACGTGCAGTAGAACAGAATATAAATGAGCATTAGAATAGACTTTAGAAGTGCAGTAGTACAGACTGTAGAAGTGCAGTAGAACAGACTATAGATGTGCAGTAGAACAGACTGAAGACGTTTATAAGAAAAGACTGTAGACGTGCAGTAGAACAGACTGTAGATGAGCAGTAGTACAGACTGTAGACTTGCATTAGAACAGACTGTAGACATGCATTAGAACAGACTGTAGAACTGACTGTAGACGAGCTTTAGAACAGACTGTATATGAGTATTAGAAAACACTCTAGACATACTTTAGAACAGACTGTAGAAGTGCAGTAGTTCAGACTGTATATGAGCATTAGAACAGACTCTATATGAGTATTAAAAACACTCTAGACATGCTTTAGAACAGATTGTAGAGGTGCAGTAATACAGACTATCGACTTGCATTAGAAAAGACTGTAGATGTTCATTAGAACAGACTTTAGTAGAGCAGTAGTACAGACTGTAAACTGGCATTAGAACAGACTTTAAAGGAGCAGTTGACTAGACTATAGACGTGCAGTTGAAAAGACTTCAGAGCAGCAGTAGTACAGACTCTAGATTGGCTTTAGAACTGACTGTTGACGAGCAATAGAACAGACTGTTGACGAGCAATAGAACAGACTGACAATGTGCAGAAGAATAGACTGTAGAGATGCAGTAGTACAGACTGTAGACGAGCATTAGAACAGACTGTATATGAGTATTAGAAAACACTGTAGACATGCTTTGGAACAGACTGTAGAAGTGCATTAGAACAGACTGTAGATGTGCAGTAAAACAGACTGTAGACATGCAGTAGAACAGACTGCAGTAGAGCAATAGTACAGATTGTAAACTGGCATTAGAACAGACTGTAGAGGTGCAGTTGAACAGACTGTAGACTTGCAGTTGAACAGACTGTAGACAAGCAGTAGTATATACTGTAGACTTGCATTAGAACAGACTGTAGATGTGTATTAGAACAGACTGTAGACATACAATAGAAAAACTGTAGAGATGTAGTTTAGCAGACTGTAGACATGCAGTTGTACAGACTTCAGTGCAGCAGTAGTACAGACTCTAGATTGGCTTTAGAACAGACTGTAGACGATCATTAGAACAGACCGTAAATGTCCAGTAGAACAGACTGACAATGTGCAGAAGAAGAGACTCTAGAGGTGCAGTTGTACAGACTGTAGATGAGCATTAGAACAGAATGTATTTAAGTATTAGAAAACACTGTAGACATGCTTTAGAACAGACAGTAGAGGTGCAGTTGTACAGACTGTAGATGTGCATTAGAACAGACTGTATATTTGTATTAGAAAACACTCTAGACATGCTTTAGAACAGACTGTAGAAGTGCAGTAGTACAGACTGTAGAAGGGCAGTAGAACAGACTGTAGACGTGCAATAGAACAGACTATAAATGAGCATTAGAATAGACTTTAGAAGTGCAGTAGTACAGACTGTAGAAGTGCAGTAGAAGAGACTGTAGATGTGCAGTAGAACAGACTGTAGACGTTATAAGAAAAGACTGTAGACGCAGTAGAACATTTACATTTACATTTACATTTACATTTAGTCATTTAGCAGACGCTTTATCCAAAGCGACTTACAAGTGAGGAAAACAATGGAAGCAATTTCAACAACACAAGGTAACAAAAAGCATAAGTGCACCAAAAACTAGTCAGTTAAAACCTAGCACAGCATTTTTTATTTTTTTTATGAAGGAATTGATAGAAGGAAGTTAAGAATTTAGTGTTTGTCAGTCAGGTGTTGACAAAAGAGATATGTGTTCAAGTGTTTTTTAAAGATGTCTACAGAATCTGCTGATCTTGTAGCAGCAGGTAGATTATTCCACAAATGTGGAACAGATCCAGAGAAAGTACGTGAGAGGGATTTTTTTCCTTTTTGGGATGGTACAACCAGACGTTGTTCATTAGCAGATCGCAGGGATCTGGTAGGAACATAGGTCTGTATCAGTGAGTGAAGGTATGAAGGGGCGTAGCCAGTGGTGGTCTTGTAGGCCAAGAGCATAGCTTTGAACTTAATACGTGCCTCAATCGGGAGCCAATGTAACCTAATGAGGAGAGGAGTTACGCGCGCTCTCTTCGGTTCTTTAAAGACCACTCTTGCTGCTGGATGAGCTGCAGAGGTTTGGTTGTGCAGGCAGGAGTCCAGCCAGAAGAGCATTGCAATAATCCAGTTTGGACAAGACAAGAGCCTGAACTAGGATTTGCGCCGAGTGCTTCGATAGGAAAGGTCTAATTTTCCTAATGTTGTAGAGGATGAATCTACAGGACCTGGTGATGCTGGCAACATGACTTGTGAAGTTTAGTTGATCATCAATTACCACTCCCAGATTTCTGGCAGTGCTGGACGGTGTAATGGTTGATGAGCCTAGTTGAATGGCGAGGTTGTGGTGGGTCTTTGGGTTGGCAGGAATCACTAGCAGTTCTGTTTTTCCAAGGTTCAGCTGCAGGTGATGGTCCTGCATCCAAAGTGAGATGTCACTCAGGCACGCTGAGACACGAGCAGAGACCGCCGGATCGCCAGGTTGAAATGACAAGTGGAGTTGAGTGTCATCCGCATAGCAGTGATAGGAAAAGCCATGCTTCTGAATGATAGAGCCAAGAGATGTCATGTATATGGAAAAGAGTAGTGGTCCAAGCACTGAGCCCTGTGGCACCCCTGTATTAAGATGTTGGGGCTCAGAGACCTCATTTCTCCAGGATACTCTGAATGACCTACCTGAGAGGTAAGACTTGAACCATTGCAACGCCATTCCAGAGACACCCATCGCACTGAGAGAAGACAAGAGGATGTGGTGGTTAACGGTGTCAAAGGCAGCAGACAGATCCAGTAAGATGAGGACAGATGACTTGATGTTGCCTTTGCCAGTCTCAGGGCTTCATGACTGAGAGCAGTGCAGTTTCAGTGGAATGTCCGCTCTGAACCCAGACTGGTTCTGGTCCAGGAGGTTGTTCCGTGTGAGAAAGGAGGAGAGCTGGTTAAACACAACTCGCTCCAGAGCTTTGGCAGTAAAGGGAAGGAGGGAAACCGGTCTGTAGTTTTCTAATAGTGAAGGGTTGAGAGTGGGTTTCTAAGTAGTGGTGTGATGCGGGCCTCTTTGAAAGCTGTGGGAATGAACCAGTGGAGAAGATGAGTTGATGATGTGGGTGAGAGCAGGCACGACAGATGGAGAGATGGCCTGAAGGAGATGTGTGGGATGGGATCCAGCGGGCAGGTGGTAGGGTGGTTAGAACTAATGACCTTGGAAACGTCCGCTTCAGTTAGAGGAGAAAAAGAGGGGAGCAAACACGTATCAGAGGTGTGAAAGAGTTCAACAGGTGCTGGCGCAGAAAACTGACTGCTGATGGCAGTTGTTTTCTTTACAAAGAAAGACGCAAAATCATCAGCTGTTAACTCTGATGAAGGAGGGGAGCAGGCGGACAAAGGAGGGCAGAGAAGGTTTTAAAGAGAGTGCGTGAGTCAGGTGAGTTGATTAACTTAGAATGGTAGTAGTCAGTTTTTGCAGAAGTGACATCAGCAGAGAAATTAGAGAGGAGAGACTGGTAGATAGAGAGGTCAGTGAGATCTTTTGACTTGCGCCATTTTCTCTCAGCTGACCGGAGGCTGGTGCGATGCTCACGAGAACATCGGATAACCAGGGGCAGACGAGGATGTACGAGCTGGTCTGGATATAAGAGGGCATAAGTTGTACAGGCAGGATGTAAGAGTGGAGCACAGAGTGTCAGTGGCAGTGTTGGTGTTTAAAAGCGAGAGCTCCTCAAGATGGGGAAGCGCAGAAGAGACGGCAGAGGAAAAGCGGAGGGACTGAGTGAACGCAGGTTACGCCGAAAGTGACCAGCGGTAAAACTGTTGTGTCTGGAGAAGTTAGATCGAGGTCAAGAGTTATGAAGAAATGATCCAAGTGTGCAGAGGCGTGACCTGAGTATGCCGAGCGGAGCAGTGTCTTATGTAGATGAGATCTAGTTGGTTACCAGACTTGTGAGTTGCTGATGTGGAGACCTGCTTGAGGTCAAATGATGCAGACAGGTTATTGAAGTTAGCAGCCTGTGGCTTTTCAAGGTGGATGTTGAAGTCTCCTAATACCACCAGAGGAGTACCATCCTCAGGGAAGGATGAAAGAAGCACATCCAACTCCTCCAAGAAATGTCCAAGCTGACCTGGGGGTCGATAGATAACTACAAAGTGACTTTTAACAGGGTAGGTGATGGTAACAGCATGGAACTCGAAGGAGCTGTTGTCACACAAGGGTGCTAGCTGTTTGAACTTCCAGTCAGTAGGGATAAGTAATCCGGTCCCTCCCTTCCTGTGAGGCGAGGACTGTGGGAGAAAGTGTGATTATGGGAGAGGGCAGCGAGAGTGGCAGAGTCCTCTGGTTTGATCCATGTTTCTGTAAGTGCTACAACTGAAAGACCAGAATGTTGAACAAAAGCGGTAATGAAATCAGCTTTGTTCACAGCAGACTGGCAGTTCCACAAGCCTATTGAGAAAGTAGAAGAGGCAGTTATGGACGGTGATATAACATGCAGATTGTTATGGTTGCATCTCCTTTTGCGTAAAACAGATGAAAATGTCCGTAGAAATGACAGTAGGAATTTGAAAACACATTGAAGAGGAGCAGAAAAACAATAGACAGTAGAGAGTAAAGTATAAATAGTAAGTTTTAAGTGCAAACAATTGGTACAAAAAGTGCAATACTCAAGTGCCCTGCTCGGTGGAGTCGAGTGCAGGTAGAGTCGATGGTCTTTACTCTCTTAGGTCTTCACGCGATTAGGGCTGCGCGAGCCGCTGCCGCGTGGTTCACACTTGTATACCCGCCTGATTCAAGAATTGAATTCAGCAGGTCACGCCCAAAAGGCCATAAACAACTCAAACGAAACCAGGCGGCGAGCAGGTGAGAGTGAACGCCGTGCACCACGTGACAAAGTCGTAGTAATGCACAGAGCGGTTTTCTCAGCAATAACATGGCACTAAGCTCAAAATGACAAGAATCAAATACACTTACACGGTTCTGTAGGCTTCTGCTGCTAAGTTGCTTCTCCTACTGACTTCGACTAAACCACGGATTAAATAGCAGAGCGCTGCTGGCGCTTGATCACGCCTCCAAAAGGCCAAACAACTCAAACGAAACCAGGCGGCGAGCAGGTGAGAGTGAACGCCGTGCACCACGTGACAAAGTCGTAGTAATGCACAGAGCGGTTTTCTCAGCAATAACACGGCACTAAGGTCAAAATGACAAGAATCAAATACACTTACACGGTTCTGTAGGCTTCTGCTGCTAAGTTGCTTCTCCTACTGACGCGACTAAACCACGGATTAAATAGCAGAGCGCTGCTGTAGAACAGACTGTAGATGAGCAGTAGTACAGACTGTAGACTTGCATTAGAACAGACTGTAGATGTGCATTAGAACAGACTGTAGATGTGCATTAGAACAGACTGTAGAAGTGCAGTAGTAGAGACTGTAGATGTGTAGTAGAACAGACTGTAGACGTTTATCAGAACAGACAGTAGACTTGCAGTAGAACAGACTGTAGATAAGCAGTAGTACAGACTGTAGACTTGCATTAGAACAGACTGTAGATCTGCATTAGAACAGACTGTAGACGTGCAGTAGAAGAGACTGTAGATGAGCAGTAGTACAGACTGTAGACTTGCATTAGAACAGACTGTAGATGTGCAGTAAAACAGACTGTAGACATGCAGTGGAAGAGATATTAGTAGAGCAGTAGTCCAGACGGTAAACTGGCATTAGAACAGACTGTAGAGGTGCAGTTGAACAGACTGTAGACGTGCAGTTGAACAGACTTCAAAGCAGCAGTAGTACAGACTCTAGATTGGCTTTAGAACTGACTGTAGACGAGTATTAGAACAGACTGTAAATGTCCAGTAGAACAGACTGACAATGTGCAGAAGAATAGACTGTAGAGATGCAGTAGTACAGACTGTAGACAAGCATTAGAACAGACTGTATATGAGTATTAGAAAACACTAGAGAGACCAGGGGATGCAGAGTCCACAGAGAGATTAGAGGAGGCAGAGGCCACAGAGAGACCACAGGAGGCAGAGGACACAGAGAGACCAGAGGAGGCAGAGGCCACAGAAAGACCAGAGGAGACAGAGAGACGAGAGGAGTCAGAGGTCAGAAAGAGATCAGAGGAGCAGTGTTGTGCCTGAACGCTGCTCATGAACTATCGCTCAATGAACGCGTTCAGGCACAACACTATTTTGGGCAAACGTGAACTGAACGCGTGCTGTATTACTGCCTAATGAACGAACTGTGAACTCGCTCAATCTTTTGTCTGTGAATGGCATGCTCTTCGCTCAATATGGTGCCTGATTTCTATAGAGCCTTCTAGGTGAAAACCCGCTAAAACACACCACAAACGGGTCTCAATATGTAGTGGAAAACACCAAATCTGGCAACACCAGCCACAAGTGTCGCCCGCCATCCTCGCATCGTGAAGCGCCATCAAAAAAAAAAAAAAAAAAAAAGAAAGCATGGAGGCGCAGCAGCACGTAACAAGGCGTATGATTATTTAAAAGAATTGTATGATTGAATCTTAATGATTACTGTCCTGTTTTTCTTTAATAATTCCTCATTTAAAAGACCATTCAAGCAGCACGTTGTTACTCCTAGAACCAGTTTCTCCCGCTCTTTGTTACGAGTGTTGGAACTAATATTATCTCAATAAAACTATAAAACCAATGTAAAGTTTGTCCATTTAATTCCATTCAGAAAAAGTACAAGCCAGCGCTGGGTCACAACACGTAGTTAACATGAGGTCAGCCCACGTGTTGTGCTGCTGGTCAACACAATGCTCAAAAGGTCCTAAGCTTTGGCCACACCTCTCACATGAGGGGACACTTCCTGCTTTGAATCAGTAGTTTTCCACTATGTGTTCCAGCCAGGGGTAACCAACTGGTTCTAACTGGTTTAAACAGACGAGGTATGTAGTGTCCTAATCTAGGTGCAGTGTATCATGCAGAGAGTGCAAATAACCTACAAAACAGTTATAAAAGTGTTTCTTATTTCAAAATCCTAACAACGTTTTCCTCTTGTTTTTGAGAATGTACTGTAGGGTTGAAACCAGCAGCTGCTACTAGTGTGGAGTGAATGGGCAGCAACAAAGCATTAAAGCATTAAAACAATGGGGAAATGCTCTCCCTCAATGCTAATGTAAACCCTGGTTTGATAAGGATTCAATATTGGATATGAAGATGAAATCTGACACATAGCTTCATTGTTAAAACTGATAAAATAATTGCTGTCTGTGATTCTACTGTATATGGGCTCTGGCAATATTTTTGAAAATAAGAACATGGAAAAAAGAACTAAGAAATAGTTCATTTTTGGAACTGTGAACTTAGTTCAAAATTTTGAAGTTTTTTTTTTTTTTTTAGTTTATTTATTTAGGCTTTCTTTTTTTTTTCCTCAATACATTTTTTATACATTTTCATTTTATACATACATACTATATTGTTATACAGAGCCCAAAGGGAGTAGGCTGAAGCTGTGTGCTTATGTGTGCCTTCCCCATCTCATTTTATTTTTTACAGCTGTCAAATTATTAAGTGTACACACAGAACTAATCTTTCTTTTGGTATAGTTCATATACAATCAGTCAACATATATTCAATTAATGGTTTGCTAGTTAGTTAATCAACCAACCATCATCGTTCAACTATTTTGATCGCCCTGAAAAGTGCCCAAAGTCAATTTTCTAAAGCATATCTCTTAAAGATGTTCATTTTATACTGTTTTTTAAATTGTATTTGGCTTGCTGCACTTTTCAAATTGTCGCCCAGTTCATTCCATAATTTCACACCCCTTCGCATGATAAACTGGCTCTTTAGGTGGTAAGAACTCACTGTTTAATTCACAAAATTAATTCTCCCCGTAGGTTATATCGCTCTCCTCGTAGAAAACATTTTTTGAATGTTATTAGATAATTTATTATTCCTGGCCTTATATATCATTATAATAGATTTTAATTTTACTATTTCTTCAAGTTTAAGAGTTTGTGATTTTAGGAACAGTGTGTTGGTATGGTCCCCATAACCAACATTATGTACAATTCTCCATCCATCCATCCATCTTCTACTGCTTATCCGGGCCCGGTCGCTGGGGCAGCAGTCTAAGTAGAGAAGCCCAGACTTCCTCTCCCCAGACACTTCCTCCAGCTCTTCCGGGGATACCGAGGCTGCTCCCAGGCCAGCCGAGAGACATAGTCCCTCCAGCGTGTCCTAGGTCTTCTCCGAGGTCTCCTCCCGTGGGACATGCCCAGAACACCTCCCTAGGGAGGCGTCTGGGAGGCATCCAAACAGATGCCCGAGCCACCTCAGCTGGCTCCTCTCGATGTGAAGGAGCAGCGGCTCTACTTTGAGCTCCTCCCGAGTGACCGAGCCTCACCCTATCTCTAAGGGAGCGCCCGCCACTCTGGGCGGAGAAAGCTCATTTCGCCGCCTGTACCCGGGATCTTGTTCTTTCGGTCATGACCCAAAGCTCATGCCCATAGGTGAGAGTAGGAACGTAGTTCGACTGGTAAATCGAGAGCTTTGCCTTACAGCTCAGCTCCTTTCTTCACCACGACAGATCGGGTACATCGACCGCATTACTGCAGAAGCTGCACCGATCCGCCTGTCGATCTCACGCTCCTTCGCTCCTCACTCGTGAACAAGACCCCGAGATACTTAATCTCCTCCAATTGAGGAAGGAGCTCTCCATCAACCTGGATGGGGCAAACCACCCTTTTTCGACTGAGAACCATGGTCTCAGACTTGGAGGTGCTGATCCTCATGCTAGCCGCTCACACTTGGCTGCAAACCGCCACAGTAAACATTGAAGGTCCTGGCTTGATGGAGCCAACAGGACAACATCATCTGCAAAAAGCAGAGATGAAATCCTGTGGTCCCCAAACCAGACTCCTCCGGCTCCTGGCTGCGCTTAGAAATCCTGTTCATAAAGATAATGAACAGGACCGTGACAAAGGGCAGCCCTGCCGGAGTCCAACATTCACCGGGAACAGGTCTGACTTACTGCCGCAATGCGAACCAAGCTCCTGCTCCGGTCGCACAGGGACCGGATAGCCCTTAGCAAAGGGCCCCAGACCCCATACACCCAGAGCACCCCACAGGGCACCACGAGGGACACAGTCGAATGCCTTCTCCAGATCCACAAAGCACATGTGGAATGGTTGGGCAAACTCCCATAAACCCTCAAGCACCCTGGAGAGGGTATAGAGCTGGTCCAGTGTTCCACGACTGGGACGAAACCGCATTGTTCCTCCTGGATCTGAGGTTCGACTATCGGCCGCATAGACTTTCCCGGGAGGCTGAGGAGTGTGATCCTCTGTAGTTGGAACACACCCTCCGGTCCCCTTCTTAAAAAGAGGGACCACCTCCCTGGTCTGCCAGTCCAGAGGTACTGTCCCCAAACACCAGGCGATGTTGCAGAGGCGTGTCAGCCAAGACAGCCCCTCAACATCCAGAGACTTGCGGTACTCAGGCGTAACTCATCAACCCCGGTGCCTTGCCACCGAGGAGCTTCCCAACTACCTCAGTGACTTCAGCCCGAGTAATGGACGAGTCCACCTCTGAGCACTCAGCCTCTGCTTCCTCTGTGGAAGACGTGGACGGTGGGGTTAGGAGATCCTCAAGTATTCCTTCCACCGCCCAACAATATCTCAGTTGAGGTCAGCAGGTTCCCACCTCCACTGTAAACAGTGTTGGCAGGGCACTGCTTCCCCCTCCTGAGGCTTTGGACGGTTTGCCAGAATTTCTTCGAGGCCGACCGATAGTCTTTTTCCATGGCCTCACCGAACTCCTCCCAGACCCGAGTTTTTGCCTCCACAACCACCCGTGCTGCAGCCCGCTTGGCCTGCCGGTACCTATCAGCTGCCTCAGGAGTCCCACAAGTCAACCAGGCTCGATAGGTCCTTCTTCAGCTTGACGGCCTCCCTTACTTCCGGTGTCCACCACCGGGTTCAGGGATTGCCGCCACGACAGGCACCAGAGACTTTGCGGCGACAGCTTCGAGTGGCTGCGCCGACAATGGAGGTGGAGAACATTGTCCACTCAGACTCAATGTCTCCAGTCTCCTCGGAATCTGGTTGAAGCTCTGTCGGAGGTGGGAGTTGAAGATCTCTCTGACAGGGATTCGCCAAACGTTCCCAACAGACCCTCACAGTACGCTTGGGTCAGTCAAGTCTGTCCCGCCTTCTCCCCGCCATCGATCCAACTCACCACCAGGTGGTGATCAGTTGACAGCTCCGCCTCTCTCTTCACCCGAGTGTCCAAGACATGCGGTCGGAGGTCAGATGAAACAACTACAAAGTCGATCATCGACTTCCGCCTAGGGTGTCCTGGTGCCACATGGACTGATGGACACCCTTATGCTTGAACATGGTGTTCGTTATGGACAAACTGTTGCTAGCACAGAAGTCCAATAACAGAACACCACTCGGGTTCAGATCAGGGGCCGCCTCCCAATCACGCCTCCAGGTGTCTCTGTCGCTGCCCACGTGAGCGTTGAAGTCCCACAGTAGAACGATGGAGTCCCCGGTTGGAGCACATTCCAGCACCCTCCCAGAGACTCCAAGAAGGCCGGGTACTCTGCACTGCCATTTGGCCCGTAAGCACAAACAACAGTGAGAGACCTATCCCCGACCCGAAGGCGCAGGGAAGCGACCCTCTCGATCACCGGGTGAACTCCAACACATGGCGGCTGAGCCGGGGCAATGACCAAACCCACACCGGCCCGCCATCTCTCACCGCAGGCAACTCAAGAGTAGTGGAGAGTCCAGCCTCTCTCGAGGATTTGGGTTCCAGAGCCCAAGCTGTGCGTAGAGGTGAGCCGACTATCTCTAGTCGGTATCTCTCAACCTCCCACACAAGCTCAGGCTCCTTACCCGCCAGCGAGGTGACATTCCATGTCCCTAGAGCCAGATTCTGTGTCCGGGATTGGGTTGTCGAGGCTCCCGCCTTCAACTGCCACCCAATCCACATTGCACCGACCCCTTACGGTTCCTCCTGCAGGTGGTGGGCCCACGGAAGATGTACAATTCTGATGGCTTTTTTTTGCAATCTATATAAAGGTAGTAAATGACTATCATAGGTATTCCCCCAGATCTCAGCACAGTAAGTGATATATGGCAGGATAAGGGAGCAATACAGGATAAAAAGACCTTTTTGATCTAACAATTGTTTACACATCCTCATTAATGCTATATTTTTTGCTATTTTTGAACAAATATTGGTAATTTGTGGTCTCTAGCTAACATTGTGACTCAGAATCACACCCAAAAATTATACTGTTTTATACATTCAATATTCACATTATTAAGAAAGATTTGGATTTGCTCCTACCTTCTACATTTCCCAAATAGCATAATTTTTGTTTTCAATACATTTAATGATAGTTTATTCCTATGGAACCAATCTTTAACTTTAGATAATTCTGTTGTGATTTCTGTCACAAGAAGCTGTTGATCTTTGCCAGAACCTAAGATTGTAGTTTCATCAGCTTAATAATATAAATTTTAATTTTGTGGATACATTACAAATGCCATTTATATATAATAGAAACATTTTTGGTCCTAAGACTGATCCTTGAGGTACTTCACATACTATACTCCTCCATTCTGACCTATATTCACCCATCTGCACATATTGTTGTCTGTTATACAAGTAAGATTCCACCCAATCATGTGCAATCCCCCTCACATATTTGTATAATTTTTTTTAGAAGTATTTTGTGATCTATTGTATCAAAGGCTTTCTGGAGATCTATGAAAATGCCTATGGAATGCATCTTGTTGTCTATTTTATCAGTTATTTCCTCCATGAGGTCAATTAATGCAAGTGAAAATGATCTGTTATTTCTAAAGCCATATTGACTATCGCTAAGTAGGTTATGCTTATCTATAAAACCATTTAAACGGGCAACAAAAATCTTTTCTAAGATTTTTGATAGCTGTGGAGTATAGAAATTGGTCTGTAATTTGTAAACTGATGACTATCATATTTTTTATAGATTGGAGCGACCTTGGCAATCTTCATTAATTTAGGAAATTTACCTGTGCTGAGAGATTGATTACATATGTGAGTTAAAGGATTGGCTATATTCCTTATTACTTTTTAATTATACTCATGTCAAGGTCATTCCAGTCAGTAGATCTTTTACTTTTACATTTGTTAACAATTTCTATAATTTCTTTTCAGTTGTTGCAGTAAGAAATAGTGAGAGACCATTATATATAATGTTGCTTGATGCATCCATGTTCTCTGTTGTTTGAAAGTTTGAACTATGAACTGAACTAGTCCATTTTTAAATGTGTGAACTGAACTTTGAACTAGTTCTTGTAGAAAGTGAACTTTCCCAACACTGCAGAGGAGGCAGAGGCCACAGAAAGACCATAGGAGGCAGAGAGACAGAGAGACCAGAGAAGGCAGAGTTCACAGAGAGACCAGAGGAGACAAGGGAGACAGAGAGACCAGAGGAGGCAGAGGCCACACAGAGACCAGAGGAGGCAGAGTTCACAGAGAGACCAGAGGAGGCAGAGGCCGCAGAGAGACCAGAGGAGGCATAGGCCACAGAGAGACCAGAGGAGGCAGAGAGTCCAGAGGAGGTGGAGGCCACAGAGAAACCAGAGGAGGCAGATGAGGCAGAGAGCCAGAAAAGGCAGATGCCACAGAGAGACCAGAGGAGGCAGCGGCCACAGAGAGACCAGAGGAGGCAGTGGCCACAGAGAGACCAGAGGAGGCAGAGGAGGCAGAGAGACCAGAGGAGGCAGAGGAGACAGAGTGACCAGGAGGCAGAGGCCACAGAGAGATGAGAGAAAGCATAGGAGGCAGAGAGACCAGAGGAGGCAGAGGCCACAGAAAGCTCAGAGGAGGCAGAGGAGGCAGAGAGACCAGAAAAGGCAGATTCCACAGAGAGACACGAGGAGGCAGCGGCCACAGAGAGACCAGAAGAGGCAGAGAGACCAGAGAAGGCAGAGGCCACAGTGAGACAAGAGGGGCAGAGGCCACTGAGAGTTCAGAGGAGGCATAAAGACAGAGAGACCAGAGGAGGCAGAGAGACGAGAGGATGCAGAGGAGACAGAGAGACCAGAGGAGGCAGAGGCCATAGAGAATCCAGAGGAGGCATAGTCCACAGAGAGACCAGTGGAGTTAGAGAGAGTAGAGGAGTCAGAGAAGGCAGAGAGACCAGTGGAGGCAGGGGAGACAGAGAGACCAGAGGAGGCAGAGGCCACAGAGAGACCAGAGGAGGCAGAGTTCACAGAGAGACCAGAGGAGGCAGAGTTCACAGAGAGACCAGAGGAGGCATAGGCCGCAGAGAGACCAGAGGAGGCATAGGCCACAGAGAGACCAGAGGAGGCAACGGGGCAGAGAGACCAGAGGAGGCAGAGGCCACCGAGAGATCAGAAGAGACAGAAAGACAGAGAGACCAGAGGAGGCAGAGAGATGAGAGGATGCAGAGGAGGCAGAAAGACCAGAAAAGGCGGATGCCAGAGAGAGACCAGAGGAGGCAGCGGCCACAGAGAGACCAGAGGAGGCAGAGAGACCAGAGAAGGCAGAGGCCACAAAGAGACCAGAGGAGGCAGAGGCCACAGAGAGACCAGAGAAGAAATAACAATTGGGATTTTTTACATAAATATTTACAACCTCAAAAAAAAAATCTTCTATTTTTTTTTTCTTGCCAAATCTCCTCCATTTATCAATTCCACCTTTATTTTCATTCATTTTCACTTTAGAGAATGTTTAGATTAAAACTTCCATTCCCATCAGGCTCACACAGAAAGTTTTTAAATTCGCAAAAATTAAAAAAAGACTGAACATTGTGTGTTATGCTATAAAAAAGATACTCTACCGCTAACCTTTTTTTTTTTACAAAACATTTTGTCAATAAAATAGGATCTATACACCCACTTTCTTCAACTTTTTTTTTTTCAACTGTTTTTTCTTGTACACCAAATTGGCAACTTTACCATTCCATAAAGAAAATTTAGAATAAAAACTTTCTTCTTGTTTTCTACTAAGTACTTTGGCCCATAAATAAACAATGAAACAGTCTGTTTTAAAAAACGTCTACAGTCTTTTCTAATGCACATCTACAGTCTGTTCTAATGCAAGTCTACAGTCTGTACTACTGCTCATCTACAGTCTGTTCTACTGCATGTCTACAGTCTGTTCTAATGCACATCTACAGTCTGTTCTAAAGCATGTCTAGAGTGTTTTTTAATACTCATATACAGTCTGTTCTAATGCTCGTCTACAGTCTGAACTACTGCACCTCTACAAGCTGTTCTAAAGCATGTCTACAGTGTTTTCTAATACTCATATACAGTCTGTTCTAATGCTCGTCTACAGTCTGAACTACTGCAACTCTACAGTCTGTTCTAAACCATATCTACAGTGTTTTCTAATACTCATATACAGTCTGTTCTAATCCTCATCTACAGTCTGTACTACTGCACCTCTAGAGTCTATTCTTCTGCACATTCTCAGTCTGTTCTACAGGTTGTTTACTGTTTGTTCTAATGCACGTCTACAGTCTGTTCCAAAGCCAATCTAGAGTCTGTTCTACTTCTGCTCTGAAGTCTATTCAACTACACATCTACAGTCTGTTCAACTGCACCTCTACAGTCTTTTCTATTGTTAATAGATAATAATTGTCTACAGTCTCTTCTACTGCACATCTACAGTTTTTCTAATGGTCGTGTAAAGTCTCAACTACTGCCCTCTACAGTCTATTCTTTTGCACATCTACAGTCTGTTCTAATGCACATCTACAATCTGTTCTAATGGAATTCTCCAGTCTGTACTACTGCTCGTCTACAGTTTGTTCTACTGCAAGTCTACAGTCTGTTCTAAAAAACGTCTACAGTCTGTACTACTGCACATCTACAGTTTGTACTAAAGCATGTCTAGAGTGTTTTCTAATACTAATATACAGTCTGTTTTAATGCTCGTCTACAGTCTGTACAACTGCACCTCTACTGCCTGTTCTAAAGCATGTCTAGAGTGTTTTCTAATACTCATATAGAGTCTGTTCTAATGCTCGTCTACAGTCTGAACTACTGCACCTCTACAGTCTGTTCTAAAGCTCATCTACAGTCTGTTCTAAAGCCAATCTAGAGTCTGTACTACTGCTGCTCTAAAGTCTGTTCAACTGCACGTCTACAGTCTGGTCTACTGCACATCTACAGTTTGTTTTAATGCTCGTCTACAGTCTGTACTACTGCACCTCTACAGTCTCTTCTAAGGCATGTCTACAGTCTTTTCTAATACTCATATACAGTCTGTTCTAATGTTCGTCTACAGTCGGAACTACTGCACCTCTACATTTTGTTATAAAGCATATCTAGAGTGTTTTCTAATACTTATATAGAGTCTGTTCTACTGGACGTTTATAGCCTGTTCTAATGCTCGTCTATAGTCAGTTCTAAAGCCAATCTAGAGTCTGTACTACTGCTGCTCTGAAGTCTGCTCAACTGCACGTGTACTGTCTGTTCACCTGCACCTCTACAGTCTGTTCTAATGCCAGTTTACAGTCTGTACTACTGCTCCACTACAGTCTCGTCCACTGCACGTCTACAGCCTGTTTTACTGCACATCTACAGTCTGTTCTAATGTACATCTACTGTCTGTTCTAATGCAAGCCTACAGTCTGTACTAGTGCTCATCCACAGTCTGTTCTACTGCACGTCTACAGTCTGTTCTAATGCACATCTACAGTCTGTTCTAATGTAAGTTTACAGTCTGTACTACTGCTCATCTACAGTCTGTTCTACTGCACCTCTACAGTCTGTTCTACTACACGTGTACAGTCTCTACTACTGCACTTCTAAAGTCTGTTCTAATGCAAATCTATAGTCTGTTTTACTGCTCATCTACGGTCTGTTCTACTGCAGGTCTACAGTCTGTTCTAATAAACGTCTACAGTCTGTTCTTCTGCACATCTACAGTCTGTTCTAACTGCACATCCACAGTCTGTTCTAATGCAAGTCTACAATCTGTACTACTGCTCATCTACACTCTGTTCTACTGCACGTCTACAGTCTCTACTACTGCACTTCTAAAGTCTGTTCTAATGCACATCTACAGTCTTTTCTAATGCTCATCTACAGTCTGTACTACTGCATCTCTAGAGTCTATTCTTCTGCACATTGTCAGTCTCTTCTACTGGACGTTTACAGTCTGTTCTAATGCTCGTCTACAGTCTTTACACAAGCATTAGAACAGACTGTACATGAGTATTAGAAAAGACTGTAGATATGCTTTAGAACAGAGTGTAGAGGTCCAGTAGTACAGACTCTAGACGACCATTAGAAGAAACTGTAGATGTGCAGTAGAAGAGACTTTAGAAGTACAGTAGTACAGAAAGTTGACAATTATTAAAAGAGACTGTAGACGTGCAGTAGAACAGACTCTAGACAATTATTAGAACAGACTGTAGACATCCAGTAGAACAGACTGTAGATGTGCATTAGAGGAGACTGTAGACGTTTATTAAAACAGACTATAGTCCTGCAGTAGAACAGACTGTAGAAGTACAATAGAACAGAATGTAGAGGTGCAGTTGAAGAGACTGTAGACATGCAGTTGAACATACTTCAGAGCAGCAGTAGTACAGACTCTAGATTGGCTTTAGAACAGACTGTAGACGAGCATTAGAACAGACTGTAAACGTCAGTAGAACAGACTGACAATGTGCAGAAGAATAGACTGTAGAGATGCACTAGTACAGACTGTAAACGTGCATTAGAACAGACTGTATATGAGTATTAGAAAACACTCTAGACATGCTTTAGAACAGACTGTAGAGGTGCAGTAGTTCAGACTATAGACTAGCATTAGAACAGACTATAGAGGAACAGTAGAACAAACTGTAGAGGTCGAGTAGTAAAGACTGTTATTGGGTTATAGAACAGATGATATTCGAGCAATAGAACAGACTATAGATGTGTGGTCATACGGACTGCATTAGAACAGACTGTGGACGAACATTTGAACAGACTATAGACATGCATTAGAACAGACTGTAGATGTGCAGTAGAAGAGACTGTAGACAATTATTAGAACAGACTGTAGACATGCAGTAGAACAGACTGTAGAGGTGGAGTAGTAAAGACTTTTATTGGGGATTAGAACAGACTGTAGACAAGCAATAGAACAGATTGTAGATGTGCAGTAGTATAGACTGTAAGAAGCAGTAGTACAGAATGTAGACAATTATTAGAACAGACAGAAGACGTGCAGTAGAAAAACTGTAGACGAGCATTAGAACAGACTGTAGATGAGTATTAGAAAACACTGTAGACAGGCTTTAGAACAGACTGTAGAGGTGCAGTTGTACAAACTGTAAACGAGCATTAGAACAGACTGTAGAGGAACAGTAGAACAAACTGTAGAGGTCGAGTAGTAAAGACTGTTATTGGGTAATAGAACAGACGATATTCGAGCAATAGAACAGACTATAGATGTGTGGTCATACGGACTGCATTAGAACAGACTGTGGACGAACATTTGAACAGACTATAGACATGCAGTAGAACAGACTGTAGAGGTGGAGTAGTAAAGACTTTTATTGGGGATTAGAACAGACTGTAGACAAGCAATAGAACAGATTTTAGATGTGCAGTAGTATAGACTGTAAGAAGCAGTAGTACAGAATGTAGACAATTATTAGAACAGACAGAAGACGTGCAGTAGAAAAGACTGTAGACGAGCATTAGAACAGACTGTAAACGTCCAGTAGAATAGACTGTAGTGGTGCAGTAGTACAGACTGTAGACGAGCATTAGAACAGACTGTATATGAGTATTAGAAAACATTGTAGACATGCTTTACAACAGACTGTAGAGGTGCAGTAGTTGACTGTAGATGAGCATTAGAACAGACTGTATATTAGTATTAGAAAACACTAATAGAAATGCTTTACAACAGACTGTAGAGGTGCAGTAGAACAGACTGTAGAGCAGTAGAACAGACTGTAGTTGAGCAGTAGTACAGACTGTATACTTGCATAGGAACAGACTGTAAATGTGCATTAGAACAGACTGTAGATGTGCAGTAAAACAGACTGTAGACTTGCAATAGAGCAGACTGAAGACGTGCAGTAGAACAGACTAAAGACACACTGTAGAACAGACTGTAAACATGCAGTAGAACAGACTGTAGACATGCATTAGAAAAGACTGTAGATGTGCATTAGAACAGACTGTAGACGTTTATTAGAACAGACTGTAGACCTGCAGTAGAACATACCGTAGATGAGCAGTAGTACAGACTGTAGATGTGCATTAGAACAGACTTTAGAAGTGCATTAGTAGAGACTTTAGATGTGCAGTAAAACAGACTGTAGACATATAGTAGAACAGACTGCGGTAGAGCCGAGGTACAGACTGTAAACTGGCATTAGAACAGACTGTTTAAGTGCAGTTGAACAGACTGTAGACGTGCAGTAGAACAGACTGTAGATGAGCAGTAGTACAGACTATAGACTATTATTAGAACAGACTGTAGATGTGCATTAGAACAGACTGTAGATGTGCATTAGAACAGACTGTAGATGTGCAGTATAACAGACTGTAGACGTGCAGTACAACAGACTGTAGACTTGCTTTAGAACATACTGTAGAAGTGCATTAGAACAGAATGTAGATGTGCAGTAAAACAGACTGTAGACGTGCAGTAGAACAGACTGCAGTAGAGCAGAGGTACAGCCTGTAAACTGGCATTAGAACAGACTGTTGTGGTGCAGTTGAACAGACAGTAGACGTGCAGTAGAAGAGACTGTAGATGTGTAGTAATATATATATATTAAAGACCTGCAAAAAAACAGACTGCAATTTAACAGACTTCAGAGCAGCAGTAGTACAGACTCTAGATTGGCTTTAGAACAGGCTGTAGACGAGCTTTAGAACAGACTGTAAATGTCCAGTAGAACAGATTGACAATTAGACCAGATTGTAGATGTGCAGTTAAACAGACTATAGACATGCAGTAGAACAGACTGTAGACTTGCATTAGAACATAATGTAGATGTGCATTAGAACAGACTATAGATGTGGAGTAAAACAGACTGTAGATGCAGTAGAATAAACTGCAGTGGAGCAGTGGTACAGACTGTAAACTGGCATTAGAACAGACTGTAGACATGCAGTAGAACAGACTGTAGAGGTGCAGTTGTACAGACTATAGACGTGCAGTAGATCAGACTGTAGATGAGCAGTAGTACAGATTGTAGACTTGCATTAGAACAGACTGTAGATGTGCATTAGAACAGACTGTAGATGTGCAGTAGTACAGAATGTTGATAATTATTAGAACAGAGAGTAGATGTGCAGTAGAACGGACTCTAGACAATTATTAGAACAGACTGTAGATGTCCATTAGAACAGATTGTAGATGTGCATTAGAACAGACTGTAGATGTGCATTAGAAGAGACTGTAGACAATTATTAAAACAGACAATAGTCGTGCAGTAGAACAGACTGTAGACAAGCAGTAGAACAGACTGTAGATGTGCAGTAGAACAAACTGTTGAGGTGCAGTAATACAGACTGCAAACGAGCATTATACAGACTGTAGAAGTGTAGTTGTACAGTGTTATAATAATTTTAATTTTAATGTTTATTGTTACTGGGACTTATAGTTCTCCTCAGGTCATGTCAAATTCATGTCATGCCCTTCGTGCTAATCCAAGCATTAAGTAGACATAACAGGACTGAGACATGGCTTGTCACGGGACTTCTGCTCCTGGACCATTGTGAACGCCTCTCACCAGGGACGTCACTGTGTTGTATATAATCCCATGTTATGTTTACATCTTTAAGCAAACCTTCCGCTGTAATATTGTGCTGCTTTGCTTCTCCTTGCAAGGATTAATTTTTGGCCATTGCTTGTTAAATTATAATCGGTCTCCGTTTCTCTCTGGTTAAATATATGGATATAAAATATTCCTATAACATACAGACTGTAGATGTGCAGTAGAACAGAATGTAGACGTTTATTAGAACAGACTGTATACCTGCAGTAGAACAGACTGTAGATGTGCATTAGAAAAGACTGTAGACGTTTATTAAAAATAGACTATAGTCGTGCAGTAGAACAGACTGTAGACGTGCAATAGAACAGACTGTAGAGGTGCAGTTGAACAGACTGTAGATGTGCATTAGAACAGACTGTAGATGTGCATTAGAAGAGACTGTAGACAATTATTAAAACAGACAATAGTTGTGCAGTAGAACAGACTGTAGACAAGCATTAGAAATTACTGTAAACGTCCAGTAGAACAGACAATGTGCAGAAGAATAGACTCTAGAGGTGCATTACTACAGACTGTAGATGAGCATTAGAACATACTCTATATGAGTATTAGAAAACACTGTAGAAATGCTTTAGAACAGACTGTAGAGATGCAGATGTATAGATTGTGGACAAGCATTAAAACAGACTGTAGAAGTGCAGTACTTCAGACTGTAGATGTGCAGTAGAAAAGACTATTGAGATGCAGTAGTACAGAATGTCGACATTTATTATTGCCCTTCTACTGTCTCTTCTAATGCTCGTCTACTGTCTGTATTACTGCACCTCTACAGTCTGTACTAAAGCACATCTACAGTCTGTTCTAATGCTCGTCCACAGTCTATTCTTATGCAGGTCTTTAGTCTTTACTACTGCACATCTACAGTCTGTTCTAATGGACGCCTACATTCTGTTCTAATGCTCATCTACAGTCTGTTCTATTGTATGTCTACAGTCTTTTCTACTGCACATCAACAGTCTGTTCTAATGCTCGTCTACAGTCTGTACAACTGCACCTCTACTGTCTGTTCTACTGCATGTCTACAGTCTGATCTAATGCCATTTTACAGTCTGTACTATTGCTCTACTGCACTCTATTCTACTGCACGTCTACAGTCATTTTTACTGCACATCTAAAATCTGTTCTAATTGTCAGTCTGTTCTACAATCTACAGTCTGTACTAATTCTGCTCTGAAGTCTGTTCAACTGCATGTCTACAGTCTGTTCAACTGCACCTCTACAGTCTGTACTACTGCACTTCTACAGTCTGTTCTAATGCTCGTCTACAGTCTGTATTACTGCACCTCTACAGTCTGTTATAAAGCATATCTAGAGTGTTTTCTAATATTCATATAGAGTCTGTTCTAATGCTCATCTGCAGTCTGTATTACTGCACCTCTATAGTCTATTCTTCTGCACTTTGTCAGTCTGTTCTGATAAACGTCTACAGTCTTTTCTACTACACATCTACAGTCTCTACTACTGCACTTCTAAAGTCTGTTTCTAATGCACATCTACAGTCTGTTCTAATGCAAGTCTATAGTCAGTACTACTGCTCATCTATGGTCTGTTCTAGTGCAGGTCTACAGTCTGTTCTAATAATCGTCTACAGTCTATAGTCTGTTCTAATGCTCGTCCACAGTCTGTTCTAATGCATGTCTTAATTCTGTACTACTGCACATTTACGGTCTGTTCTACTAGATGTCAACAGTCTGTTCTAATGCTTGTATACAGTCTGTTGTATTGTACGTCTACAGTCTTTTTAAATGCACATCTACAGTCTGTTCAACTGCACGTCTACAGTCTTTTCAACTGCACCTCAACAGTCTCTTCTAATGCCAGTTTACAGTCTGTACCTCTGCTCTACTGCAGTCTGTTCTACCGCACGTCTACAGTCTCTTTTTCTGCACATCTACAGTCTGTTCTAATGCACATCTACAGTCTGTTCTAATGCAAGTCTATAATCTGTACTACTGCTCATCTACAGTCTGTTCTAATGCAAGTTTATAATCTGTACTACTGCTCATCTACAGTCTGTTCTAATGCAAGTCTACAGTCTGTACTACTGCTCATTTATGGTCTGTTCTACTGCAAGTCTACAGTCTGTTCTAATAAACATCTACAGTCTGTTCTACTGCACATTTACAGTCTGTACTACTGCACTTCTACAGTCTGTTCTAATGCTCGTCTACAGTCTGTATTACTGCACGTCTACAGTCATTTTAACTGCACCTCAACAGTCTGTTCTAATGCCAGTTTACATTCTTTACCTCTGCTCCACTGCAGTCTGTTCTACTGCACGTCTACAGTCTGTTTTACTGCTCATATACAGTCTGTTCTACTGCACGACTACAGTCTGTTCTAAAGCCAGTCTAGAGTCTGTTCTACTGCTGCTCTGAAGTCTTTTCAACTGCATGTCTATAGTCTGTTTAACTGCACCTCTACAGCCTGTTCTATTGTATGTCTACATTCTGTTCTAATGCACATCTACAGTCTGTTCTAATGCTCGTCTACAGTCTCTACTAACGGACCATTAAATTATTTTCTTCTGCAGCATCATTAGACTGTTTTACTGGACATCTACAGTCTGTTCTAATACACGTCTATAGTCTGTTCAAATACTCGTCCACAGTCTGTTCTAATGCAGTCTGTACTACTGCACATCTATAGTCTGTTCTATTGCTCGAATACCGTCTGTTCTAATGCCCAATAAAAGTCTTTACTACTCCACCTCTACAGTTTGTTCTACATCTCCTCTACAGTCTGTTCTACTGCAGCTCTACAGTCTGTTTTAATGCTCGTCTACAGTCTGTACTACTGCTCTACTGCAGTCTGTTCTACTGCAGCTCTACAGTCTGTTCTACTGCACATCTAAAATCTGTTCTAATTGTCAGTCTGTTCTACAATCTACAGTCTGTACTAATTCTGCTCTGAAGTCTGTTCAACTGCATGTCTACAGTCTGTTCAACTGCACCTCTACAGTCTGTACTACTGCACTTCTACAGTCTGTTCTAATGCTCGTCTACAGTCTGTATTACTGCACCTCTACAGTCTGTTATAAATGCATGTCTACAGTGTTTTCTAAAACTCATATACAGTCTGTTTATTTGCTCATCTACAGTCTGTACTACTGCAGCTCTAGAGTCTATTCTTTTGCACATTGTCAGTTTGTTCTACGGGGCGTTTACAGTCATTTCTATTGCTCGTTTACAGTCTGTTCTAAGGTAATTCTAGAGTCTGTACTACTGCTGCTCTGATTTCTGTTCACCTGCACGTCTACAGTCTGTTTTACTGCAAATCTACAATCTGTTCTAATTGTCAGTCTGTTCTACTGGACGTTTACAGCCTGTTCTAAAGCTCATCTACAGTCTGTTCTAAAGCCAATCTAGAGTCTGTACTACTGCTGCTCTGACATCTGTTCAAATGCACATCTAAAGTCTGTTCTAATGCAAGTCTATAGTCTGTTCTACTGCTCATCTACAGTCTGTTCTACTGCAGGTCTACAGACTGTAAACGTCCAGTAGAACAGACTGACAATGTGCAGAAGAATAGACTGTAGAGATGCACTAGTAAAGACTGTAAACGCGCATTAGAACAGACTGTATATGAGTATTCTAAAACACTCTAGACATGCTTTAGAACAGACTGTAGAGGTGCAGTAGTTCAGACTATAGACTAGCATTAGAACAGACTATATATGAGTATTAGAAAATACTCTAGACATGCTTTAGAACAGACTGTAGAGGTGCAGTTGTTCAGACTGTTGACGAATTAGAACGGACTGTAGATGTGCAGTAGAAGAGACTGTAGAGCTGCAGTAGCATAGACTGTCGACAATTATTAGAAAGGACTGTAGACGTGCAGTAGAACAGACTGTAGACAATTATTAGAACAGACTGTAGACTTGCAGTAGAACAGACTGATGATGCTGCAGAAGAATTGACTTTAAAGGCGCATTACTACAGACTGTACACGAGAAATAGAACAGACTGTATATGAGTATTAGAATAGACTGAAGACATGATTTTAGAACAGACTGTAGAGGTGCAGTAGTACAGACTCTAGACAAGTAGTAGTACAGACTGTCGACTTGCATTAGAACAGACTGTAGATGTGCATTAGAACAGACTGTAGATGTACAATAGAACAGACTGTAGAGGTGCAGTTCAACAGACTGTAGACGTGCAGTTGAACAGTCTTCAGAGCAGCAGTAGTACAGACTCTAGATTGGCTGTAGAACAGACTGTAGACGATCATTAGAATAGACTGTAAACGTCTAGTAGAACAGACTGTCAATGTGCAGAATAATAGATTCTAGAGGTGCAGTAGTACAGACTGTAGATGAGCATTAGATCAGACTGTATATGAGTATTAGAAAACACTGTAGACATGCTTTAGAACAGACTGTAGAGGTCTAGATGTACAAACTGTAGACGAGCATTAGAACAGACTGTAGAGGAACAGTAGAACAAACTGTAGAGGTCGAGTAGTAAAGACTGTTATTGGGTAATAGAACAGATGTTATTCGAGCAATAGAACAGACTATAGATGTGTGGTCGTACTGCATTAGATCAGACTGTGGACGAACATTTGAACAGACTATAGACATGCATTAGAACAGACTGTAGATGTGCAGTAGAAGAGACTGTAGACAATTATTAGAACAGACTGTAGACATGCAGTAGAACAGATTGTAGATGTGCAGTAGTATAGACTGTAAGAAGCAGTAGTACAGAATGTAGACAATTATTAGAACAGACAGAAGACGTGCAGTAGAAAAGACTGTAGACGAGCAATAGAACAGACTGTAAACGCCCAGTAGAACAGACTGACGATGTGCAGAAGAATAGACTGTAGTGGTGCAGTAGTACAGACTGTAGACGAGCATTAGAACAGACTGTATATGAGTATTAGAAAACACTGTAGACATGCTTTACAACAGACTGTAGAGGTGCAGTAGTTGACTGTAGATGAGCATTAGAACAGACTGTATATGAGTATTAGAAAACACTAATAGAAATGCTTTACAACAGACTGTAGAGGTGCAGTAGAACAGACTGTAGACGTGCAGTAGAACAGACTGTAGTTGAGCAGTAGTACAGACTGTATACTTGCATAGGAACAGACTGTAAATGTGCATTAGAACAGACTGTAGATGTGCAGTAAAACAAACTGTAGACTTGCAATAGAGCAGACTGAAGACGTGCAGTAGAACAGACTGAAGACGCGCTGTAGAACAGACTGTAAACATGCAGTAGAACAGACTGTAGACATGCATTAGAACAGACTGTAGATGTGCATTAGAACAGACTGTAGATGTGCAGTAAAACAGACCGTAGTTATGCAGTAGAACAGACTGCATTAGAGCAATAGTACAGACTGTAAACTGGCATTAGAACAGACTGTAGAGGTGCAGTTGTACAGACTGTAGATGTGCAGTAAAACAAACTGTAGATGAGCAGTAGTACAGACTGTAGACTTGCATTAGAACAGACTGTAGATGTCAAGTTATGTGTGTTTTTAACTGACTACAGCTCTGCCCAAACTTGAAAACTGCTTTATCTCTGATGAATGCAAAGGACAACTCAAAATTGTTCTTTCTTTTCTCTTATATTTTCCTAAAGATGATCGGGTGGAAGAGAATAGGTTAATAACCTTTAAATTACACAAACCAAAGCAGAAATTAGTTGCAAATAAATCACAAATAACTCAATAACACTTCCTCAATAGTAAATGTCAAACCAAACAGTCATACAAATTAACATACGGTCTCTAATTAAACTTATATAATTTAAACAATACACATGCTTAGAGTAATGTTCACATAAAGTATTCACTATTTGATTTAAATTGGACATTACAACCAAGCAAACAAAATCATACAAAAGTCTTAACTCAACACAAACAAACACACAGTCCACTTTTGTCCTACCAGTTGTGTCCTTGGATAATCAGGAGCTGTGGTCAAAGTTTCTTTTCCTCAGGAACAAGTGAGATGGCCAACTGAGCTTTTACCAAACATTTCAACTGCCATGCACTCTGTGTGTGCGCGCTGGTAATTATGGTCCCAAGAGCACTTCCTGGAAGTTGGTTCCATAACCTTTTTGATGCGTGGTTGCCCCCTGCAGTTTGGGAGTGCTCTTAGTAATTTGAGTAAAAATAGGCTGAGTGCTCAGGACAACTTGTACCTTGAATTGACATAACAGTAGATGTGCAGTAAAACAGACTGTAAACGTGCAGTAGAACAGACTGCAGTAGAGCAGAGGTACAGACTGTAAACTGGCATTAGAACAGACTGTTGAGATGCAGTTGAACAGACAGTAGACGTGCAGTTGAACAGACTGTACATGTGCATTGGAACAGAATGTAGACATACAATAGAACAGACTGTAGACAAGCAGTAGAACACACTAAAGACCTGCATTAGAACAGACGGTGGACGAGCATTAGAACAGACTGTAAAGTCCAGTAGAACAGACTAACAATTAGAACAGATTGTAGATGTGCAGTAAAACAGACTGTAGACGTGCAGTAAAATATACTGCAGTAGAGCAGTAGTAAAGACTGTAAACTGGCATTAGAACAGAATGTAGACATGCAGTAGAACAGACTGTAGATGTGCAGTAGAACAGACTGTTGAGGTGCAGTAATACAGACTGTTGACAATTATTAGAACAGACAGTAGAAATGCAGTAGAACAGACTCTAGACAATTATTAGAACAGACTGTAGACGTCTATTAGAACAGATTGTAGATGTGCATTAGAACAGACTGTAGATGGGCATTAAAAGAGACTGTAGACAATTATTAAAACAGACAATAGTCGTGCAGTAGAACAGACTGTAGACGAGCAGTAGAACAGACTGTAGACTTGCAGTTGAACAGATTGTAGATGTGCATTAGAACAGACTGTAGATGTCCAATAGAACAAATTGTAAACTTGCAGTAGAACAGACTGCAGAGCAACAGTAGTACAGACTCTAGATTGGCATTAGAACAGACTATAGACGTGCAGTAGAAGAGACTATAGAGGAGAAGTAGAACAAACTGTAGAGGTGGAGTAGTAAGGACTGTTATTGGGCATTAGAACAGACTGTATTCAAGCAATAGAACAGACTATAGATGTGCAGTAGAACAGACTAACGATGCTGCAGAAGAATAGACTTTAAACGTGCATTAGTACAAACTGTAGACGAGCATTAGAACAAACTGTATATGAGTATTAGAGTAGACTGTAGACATGCTTTAGAACAGAATGTATAGGTGCAGTAGTACAGACTGTAGACTTGCATTAGAACAGACTGGAGATGTGCAATAGAACAGACTGTAGACATACAATAGAAGAGACTGTAGAGGTGCAGTTGAACAAAGTTAAGAGCAGCAGTAGTACAGACTCTAGATTGGTTTTAGACAGACTGTAGACGAGCATTAGAAATGACTGTAAACGTCCAGTAGAACAGACTGGTAATGTGCAGAAGAATAGACTCTAGAGGTGCAGTAGTACAAACTGTAGATGAGCATTAGAACAGACTGTATATAAGTATTAGAAAACACTTTAGAAATGCTTTAGAATAGACTGTAGAGCTGCAATAGTTCAGTATTGTAGACGAGCATTAGAAAAGACCGTATATGAGTATTAGAAATTACTAGACATGCTTTAGAACAGACTGTTGAGGAGCAGTAATACAGACTGCAAACGAAATTTATACAGACTGTAGAAGTGCAGTAGTACAGACTGTAGATGTGCAATAGAATAGGATGTAGACGTTTATTAGAACAAACTGTAGACCTGCAGTAGAACAGACTGTAGATGTGCATTAGAAGAGACTATAGACGTTTATTAGAACAGACTGTAGACCTGCAGTAGAACATACCGTAGATGAGCAGTAGTACAGACTGTAGATGTGCATTAGAACAGACTTTAGAAGTACAGTAGTAGAGACTGTATATGTGCAGTAAAACAGACTGTAGACGTGCAGTAGAACAGACTGCAGTAGAGCAGAGGTACAGACTGTAAACTGGCATTAGAACAGACTGTTGTGGTGCAGTTAAACAGACTGTAGACATGCAGTAGAAGAGACTGTAGATGAGCAGTAATACAGACTGTAGACTTGCAATAGAACAGACTGTAGATGTGCATTAGAACAGACTGTAGATGTGCATTAGAACAGACTATAGATGTGCGTTATAACAGACTGTAGACGTGCAGTAGAACAGACTGTAGACTTGCATTAGAACAGACTATAGATGTGCATTAGAACAGACTGTAGATGTAGAGTAAAACAGACTGTAGACGTGCAGTAGAATAAACTGCAGTGGAGCAGTAGTACAGACTGTAAACTGGCATTAGAACAGACTGTAGACATGCAGTAGAACAGACTGTAGAGGTGCAGTTATACAGACTGTAGACGTGCAGTAGAACAGACTGTAAATGAGCAGTAGTACAGACTGTAGACTTTCATTAGAACAGACTGTAGAAGTGCATTAGAACAGACTCTAGATGAGCATTAGAACAGACTTTAGAAGTGCAGTATTAGAGCCTGTAGATGTGCAGTAGAACAAACTGTAGACGTTTATTAGAACAGACTGTAGATGTGCAGTAGAACAGAGTGTAGATGAGCAGTAGTACAGACTGCAGTCTTGCATTAGAACAGACTGTATATGTGCATTAGAACAGACTGTAGATGTGCAGTAGAATAGACTGACGATGTGCAGAAGAATAGACTGTAGAGATGCAGTAGTTGAGACTTTACACGAGCATTAGAAGACACTGTAGATGTGCAGTAGAAGAGACTGTAGAGGTGCAGTAGTACAGAATGTTGACAATTATTAGAACAGACTGTAGACATTCAGTAGAACAGACTGTAGATGTGCATTAGAAGAGATTGTAGACGTTTATTAAAACAGACTATAATCGCAGTAGAACAGACTGTAGACGCATAATAGAACACACTGTAAAGGTGCAGTTAAAGATACTATAGACGTGCAGTTGAAAATACTTCAGAGCAGCAGTAGTACAGACTATAGATTGGCTTTAGAACTGACTGTAGACAATTTTAGAACAGACTGTAGACTGTAGATGTGCAGTAGAACAGACTGTAGATGTGCAGTAGAACAGACTGTAGATGAGCAGTAGTACAGATTGTAGACTTGCATTAGAACAGACTGTAGATGTGCAGTAAAACAGACTGTAGACGTTCAGTTGAACAGACTGTAGATGTTCATTAGAACAGACTGTAGACATACAATAGAACAGACTGTAGACAAGCATTTTAACAGACTGTAGACGTCCAGTAGAAAAGACTGTAGATGTGCAGTAGTACAGACTAAAGACGTGCATTAGAACAGACTATGAGCGAGCATTAGAACAGATTATAGACTGTAGACGTTATTAGAACAGACTGTAGACATGCACTAGAACAGACCGTAGATGAGCAGTAGTACAGACTATATACTTGCATTAGAACAGACTGTAGATGTGCATTAGAACAGACTTTAGAAGTGCAGTAGTAGAGACTGTAGATGTGCAGTAGAACAGACTGTAGAGGTGCAGTTAAACAGACTGTAGAGGTGCTGTTGAACAGACTTTAGAGAAGCAGTTGTACAGTCTCTAGATTGGATTTAGAACAGACTGTAGATGAGCTTTAGAACAGACTGTAAACGACCAGTAGAAAAGACTGACAAAAAAGAGACTGTAGACGACCATTAGAACAAACTGTAGATGTGCAGTAGAAGAGACTGTAGAAGTGCATTAGTAGAGAATGTTGACAATTATTAAAACAGACTGTAGACATGCAGTAGAACAGAATCTAGACAATTATTAGAACAGACTGTAGACATCCAGCAGAACAGACTGTAGATGTGCATTAGAAAAGACTGTAAACGTTTATTAAACAGACTATAGTCGTGCAGTAGAACAGACTGTAGACGTACAATAGAACAGACTGTAGAGATGCAGTTGAACAAACTGTAGACGTGCAATTTAACAGGCTTCAGAGCTGCAGTAGTACAGACTCTAAATTGGCTTTAGAATAGACAGTAAATGTCCAGTAGAACACACTGACAATTAGAACAGATTGTAGATGTGCAGTTAAACAGAATATAGACATGCAGTAGAACAGACTGTAGACTTGCATTAGAACATAATGTAGATGTGCATTAGAACAGACTATAGATGTGGAGTAAA
>JALDNG010001706.1:0-80295 GCA_024349245.1 Neodontobutis hainanensis
TCTACAGCACTCACAGAGGAAGAGGAGGGTACATTTGATGAAGATATGTTTAACTGGTCTGCACTTCCTTTTTCACACTTACCTCACACAGACACTGAACCACAGCTTTCACACTTTGAGACTTTTCTCACAGTCGACCCATCATGCAACACCTGTTTAGAATAAAATAAAAATAGAATACATTTTAAATAATCATTAAACTATATGCATCACATGTAAGTCGGCAGTTAGCAGTAGAAGTGACACCTGTAGCACTAAAATATTGTAAACAACTAAATACAGTCTGATCATTGTTATATGAACCTGTTGATCTTTACTCCGTTAGATATATTGAGTACTAAGAAAAACATTGAAGATCAGTGTAAGAACTAAAGGAAATAGATGTGTTACTTCTTCTTGACTCTAAAATGACACTGAGACAAAGAAGGAGCAACTATGAACTGTATTGTCGTCTTGAAGCTGAAGGAGAGATAACATCATTCTTGTTCAGAAACGTGTTAGATACTTGTCTTTTGTGGTTATTGTTCTGTAGAGGTTTATAATTGTTTGTGTGTTTGTCAGAACTGAAGCTACAGTACAGCTCACAGAGGAGTGAGATAAAGTGTGTCATTGAACGTCATAGAAATGTGTGGCTTTTGACCTAAAAATGAAACAAGTGCAGTGACACACTTTAAAAACTGAATGTGCTGGAGTTCAAGGAGCAGTGTTGTCGTCCTGGGCCTGATCCTCTCTGTTAGTGTTCATCCATGAGTTAAAGTCAGATCCTGGTTCATTCTGGTTTCTGACTGAACTCTATAGTCTCCAGATCTGTGAACAGTTTTAAGGGAGAAAACACTCACAGCTGAGCAGCTCCAGGAGGTGCGCGCCCACGAGATGCTGCGCGCTCCCTGCCAAGGTGGAGCGGAGCTACAGGTGACAGCTGAAGCTAAGGTTAGGAGATGGTGAAACAGTTTATTTTGTTGCTTTAATGGAGGTTTCAAAATTCCCTTTTTTTCATTTCCAGTGCGACACAAACTCCTGTCCATCAGTTTAATCATCTATAAGTCTAATCAGCACAATCAGCAAATATAATAACTACATAATCATTTAAAACGTATAGTAAATCATCAATTCATTGTAATCCATGTAAAGCTCTGCTGCAGTGCCTTATAGTGTCTTGGTGGGACTCTTGAATATTTGTAGCAGTGGTGGTCAAACCAAGGCCCAAGGACCCAATACTGGCTGTTCAATCTGCCAAGCATTAACTACTAATTTAATAATAATTAAAGACAATTAATTGAGTTTTAGAGTTTTTTCACTGGAGTCTCCTCAAAGGCCATATGTCTGATATTCCAAGAAACTGAACTCAAAGTCAGCCGCTTCTTTTCTACCGAGCCAAATACAAACCAGCCAAGTTACAGACTTTTATTTCTAGTTTGTTCACCCTGCTGTAGGGTGTTACTGTTCAGTAAAATTATTTTGTGTAGCAGCTGAAGATCTTTAAAATATACAACAATTATTCACTGTTTTAATAAATCTGCTTGCACCAATAAATACAAACAATTCAAGCTGCAGTGAGTCCAACTGAAGGGCATTTAAAGTCACTCTACCTCAAATTTAACAACAAACCTTAACACACATCACAGATTAAGCAAGACTCTAGCTCAACTCAACACAAAGATTGTTTTTTCACGCCACAATCTGTTCGAATAATAATCTGAATACTTTACCGGACACAGTTACAAGTTTAGTCACATTTATCGAGCCGCTCTGAAGACCGACACTGGTATTCTCCGCTCATCATGCAATGGTAAGTGTTTATCAGGCGCGGCTGATCTATTATGGGCGCTGGGGCGCCGCCCCTCCTATCAAGTAAAAAAAAAAAAAAAAATTCAGTTTGAAAAAAACATGACTTTCTTCTGTACGTGTTTTTAACACTAGATTGAGGGAGAGGGGTGGGGGAGGGGGTATTTTTGTCTACCAGCTTCATCATGTGCCGCATAACATCATAAATGTGTAGTTTTCTTTACAGTCTATGGTAGTTTTATGCTCGGGCGCTGAGAAAGGGCGCTCACACTATCTAACCAATGGAGCTCTGATATGCTATAAAACGTCACTAAATATGATCAATTCAACCAATCAGTGACGACGCAGTAATAATTCTCCGATGGGCGCTTTGCCTCTGCGCCCATCGGAGAATAACATGAGTTGGGTGTGGTCACGCCGCAGTGCATGACCACACCCAACCACGGCGCGCAGTGAGATTCGAGTTGACAATGGCGCCGGCGCACACGAAAAAGAAACTGCAATCTCTTCTTCAAACTCCGCTTGAAAGAAGACCACTGGCTGAAAAACAAAAATAAAAGAAATGGACCGACCAGCCACAAATTAACATCAGACAGCAGGTGAAAGACAAGGAAGCGTCTTACACTAGAGGCTTTTCGCGGACATGGTACGCTAGGAAGCCGTGGCTAACCGGCTGTGGAGTAACTAACTCGCTGTTTTGCTTCCCTTGTTTGCTTTTAAAACTGCAGCGACCGATCGAGCCTGGTGTGAAAACGGTGTTCAGGACATGAAACATTTTTCGAAAAATAAAAACACGAACACACAAAGACGCATATGGACAACTGCCTGAAATTTGCGTTGCTGGGGAAGGCTAACATTGCTACTCAGTTGGATGATGGCCATCGACTTTGTATAAGAAGGCACAATGAGGAAGTGGACAAGAATCGATATATTCTTTCTAAATTAATTGACTGTGTTAAATTTTGTGGTGCATTTGAATTGGCTTTATGTGGCCACGACGAGACTAAAGCCTCTGAAAACCCAGGCATTTTAGGGGCCTTGTTAACTTCGCCAGAGTTGGACGCTGCTCTGAAGGAGCACTTGGAGGGAGCTACTGTGTTCAGAGGTACGTCCAAAACGATTCAGAATGAGCTGCTGGACTGTATGCTGACTGTTGTTAAGGAGTACATTCATGAGGAGGTGACTGCGGCGGATTATATTGCCATTCAAGCCGATGAAACATCTGACGTGTCTGTCCAGTGCCAACTTGCCCTTGTACTTCGCTACATCGACCGCTACAACGCCATTCAAGAGCGCTTTTTGAGTTCATGCCGATTGAAAACGCGAATGCTGAAAACATCGCCAAGCACTTTTGGAAAGGTTGAGTGCATTGATCCCACCCAAAGACAAGACAAAATTAATAGCTCAAGTTTATGACGGAGCGGCGTTATGCGTGGTGCCACTGGAGGAGTTCAGCGTAAAGTGATGGATGTGTATGAAAACGCGACACTACGCATTGTTACGCACATCAGCTCAATCTGGTAATGCAGCAAGCCACCTCCAAGATACCCAAAGTATCCACATTTTTTCGGAGCTGGGTGGATTTTGTGCATTTTTTCAAGGTCGCCCAAACGGACCAGTGTGCTTGATGATGTTGTTGGCAGCAGACTTCCGAGAGCGCAGTGCAACAAGATGGAACTTTCACAGTCGCCAGTGAACACTGTATATGAGCACAGGGATGATCTTCTTAAGTGTTTTAAGACCATTCAGGACTCTGGGAACTTTGATGCTGTGACTGTGAGAGAAGCAGGAGGGTTTGTGAGGATGCTGGAGGATGGTACATTTTGCTTTTTTCTCCAACTATTTCACAAAATCATGCCACACGTCGACATGCTCTTTCAGCAGCTTCAGAAACGAAACATTGACCCCATCTTCATCAAAGCTGCCATCTCTAAGTTTTCCGACAGCATTAGAAACATCAGGTAAATGTGAAAATCATAGAAATAACATGAATGTAGAATAATGTAGTATTAATCAATTGTTTTATGTTTAAACAAGGTCTTCCATATTCACTGTGCAAGAGGAGATTCCAGCTGCCAAGCGACAGAGGACACTGGGACCCGCAGAACAACATCGGATTGCTATTGAGGTACAGCTTAGGCTATTTCACTTTCATAGGCCTCTTGTGCTCTAGTCTACAATAGTGCTTCACAAACTGCTGCATGGTTACTGCTGGTGCCACTCAAAGGTCCTTTGTTGTTATATATAGTTTTTAATTTTGTGTTATGTTTGGAGCAGTTACTAATGTTTTGCCAAATCAAATTCACTTTATCCGTTAGGGACTTCATTTGCTGAGAAAGTGTGGTCCGTGAAATAATTAGCTATTTTCCGGATTGTAAAGTCACAAGGTTTTTTTAAATCAAGAATCACGCTGTGATGAATCAAAATGTTGACCTTTAAAAATATATAGGGGCGCCAAGAAGGCTAACGTTATTGGCTGTAGGCTATTTTGGATAATTTTTGGTGTGCGCCAGAAAGAATAGGCTATCTAATAATAATTTATAATGATAATTATTCTTGTATAATAATTTCAAAGGCATGATATGTTGTAGTCATTTTGAAAGTACACAAATATAAATATGTTACTATTACTGAATGAGAATGTTACTGTTTCGAATGAGAGCATTAAACGACTATTGAGCAACACATCCATATTGCCATATTGCTGGCATATTGCATTTTATTTGGGATTTCCTCCTAATCTCAATTCACCAATGATTTAGTTCTATTGTAGATCCTTGATTAGTTTTGGTTTAGACAACAGTATTTCATACCTGATTTTTGCATTATTGTGACATAATTTAATAATTTAAGTTCTATGTATAGCAATTAATATGTTATTTATTTTCTATGTTTTACAGGTGTGTGATACCATCTGGGCTCAGACAAAGGAGCGCTTTGCGTTCACTGGGCACCTTGTGAGTTCAACACTGCTGCATGGAGAGCTGTTCTCACAGCATGCTAAAACCTTTCCAAGTGCTGCATTGAATGCCACCGTGGAGGCCTATCCGATGCTGAACAAGGCTAGACTGAAGACAGAATTATCCTTGGTCTATGAAAACCCGGAGTTTGAAAAGTGTAGTGGTGCAGTGCCTCTGTATCAGTTTTTTATGGAGAACAACCTTCAGTGCACATTTTCAGAAACTGTTAATCTTCTGAAAATTCTTATCACTACTCCAATGACATCAGCAGAATCTGAAAGATGCTTCTCCACTCTAAAAAGAATCAAAACGTTCCTAAGGAGCACGATGTCTCAAGAAAGACTGAATGCCCTTGCCATGCTTTCTATGGAGAAAAAGATTGTGAAAGACATGCCCAACTTCAACAACAAAGTAATTGATAGGTTTGCAACCCAGAAAGAAAGGAGAGCCAAATTTCTTTACAAGTGACTGCATAATCATCTCAGCTGCTTCTCTCCATCAGGCACTCAGCATCTCCTCTGCTCCTCCAGGCACTCAGCATCTCCTCTGCTCCTCCAAGCACTCAGGATCTCCTCTGCTCCTCCAAGCACTCAGCATCTCCTCTGCTCCTCCAAACACTCAGCATCTCCTCTGCTCCTCCAAGCACTCAGCATCTCCTCTGCTCCTCCAAGCACTCAGCATTTCCTCTGCTCCTCCAAGCACTCAGCATCTCCTCTGCTCCTCCAAGCACTCAGCATCTCCTCTGCTCCTCCAGGCACTCAGCATCTCCTCTGCTCCTCCAGGGACACAACAGCATCTCCTCTGCTCCTCCAGGCACTCAGCATCTCATCTGCTCCTCCAAGCACTCAGCATATCCTCTGCTCCTCCAGGCACTCAGCATCTCCTCTGCTCCTCCAGGGACACAACAGCATCTCCTCTGCTCCTCCAAGCACTCAGCATCTCCTCTGCTCCTCCAGGCACTCAGCATCTCCTCTGCTCCTCCAGGGACACAACAGCATCTCATCTGCTCCTCCAAGCACTCAGCATATCCTCTGCTCCTCCAGGCACTCAGCATCTCCTCTGCTCCTCCAGGGACACAACAGCATCTCCTCTGCTCCTCCAAGCACTCAGCATCTCCTCTGCTCCTCCAGGCACTCAGCATCTCCTCTGCTCCTCCAAGCACTCAGCATCTCCTCTGCTCCTCCAAGCACTCAGCATCTCCTCTGCTCCTCCAGGCACTCAGCATCTCCTCTGCTCCTCCAAGCACTCAGCATCTCCTCTGCTCCTCCAAGCACTCAGCATCTCCTCTGCTCCTCCAGGCACTCAGCATCTCCTCTGCTCCTCCAGGCACTCAGCATCTCATCTGCTCCTCCAGGCACTCAGCATCTCATCTGCTCCTCCAAGCACTCAGCATCTCTCTGCTCCTCCAGGCACTCAGCATCTCATCTGCTCCTCCAAGCACTCAGCATCTCCTCTGCTCCTCCAGCACTCAGCATCTCCTCTGCTCCTCCAGAGATGCTGTTGTGTCTCTTGATGAGCAGAGGAGATGCTGTTGTGTCCCTGGAGGAGCAGAGGAGATGCTGTTGTGTCCCTGGAGGAGCAGAGGAGATGCTGAGTGCTTGGAGGATTTTGATGTTTTTGTTTTTTGTCTGTCTTAGAGGTGGTTCGCTGTACGATTCATGATGTGAACACTGGAGACAATGTAAATAATTTTTATTGACTTGCTCACCATTACAATTGGTAATGCACAGTCTTTGTGTTTATTGAATATTGACGCAAATTACAGCAATTATAAGTTCACCTTGTATGACATGGTTTCCTTGTATGACTTGGTAAACCCTTGTCTTTGAAAGAACAATATTTGAAATCTACAAGGACATTCTAAATTCATACTTTAATAATTACATTAGATGCTATTTGTTTTTAAATCGTTACTTTGGTGTTAATGTAATAAATAAACAGCAGAAATCTCCTCAGCCCCCTACTTTTTCCATCACAAGCCGCCACTGGTGTTTATCCGGTGTAGAAATGAGACACATTTGGATTATTTCTCAACTCAACATCTAAAATACAAAGGAAGAAGAAACAAAGATGAATATCGACAGAAAATAAAGGTGCATTACCTTCAGCATGTCCAATGAAGACAAGGATATTCAGCACTGAAAATCAGAAATGTCAATATATAAGCAATCAAAGAAACTTAATATACAGCAACATTCTCACATTTTAATAGAAAAACCAAAGACAAAATGTGTGTCATTTTATAACGGCAAAAGTGAGAGCTCTGAATTAAAGAAGGTATGTTTAAAAGCTGGTGTTTCTTCTTTTTCAACTTGTTACTTTCTTATTTTTAAGACAAAACTAAAAACCTTCACTGGCACACTTTCTAACACATATACAGTAAATATAATAAAATATATGCCTTTGTAGTTTATAGATATTGGTAATGTTTTAAAAAGGTGTGTCAGTAAAGTTTTTACAGTGCATGATCACATGTCACAGATTGATCTCCTCTTTACAAGGGTTTACATAAGGATTAGAAAACATTAATGTATAAAGTTATTTAGAGGTAGTCCTTAAGAAAAGTGAAAGCAAATTTTATATATAACACTGGTTAATGGTTTACAACCCATTAAGAACCTTTTATTAATGAATGTACAGTAAATTTTAATCTTAGAAGCTAAATAACTTATTGCTTTACAATTGGATTAACACATTTATAAGGTATTTGCAGTGTGAAAATAATAATTTGTTAATACATTGTAAATATCTTATTTTCAGACTATATTCCAAAGCAGGAGTTTCAAACACTTTTTAGTTCAGGAAACACAATCTGAAGTGGACCAGTAAAAGAATAGAATAAAACCTATAAATAACAACAACTCCTTGTTATTCTTTGGTCTAAAGTGCAAAGAGGTACAATTACATTATAATGTCAGTGATCTCATTAATCACAGACCAAAAAGGTTAATGTTGGCTGTCGAGAGATTGTCTTTTGTCCATGTGGAGCTACCGTAGTTCATCATGTGTGTGTTTTCACAAACTCATTCTCACAATATATCTTTGAAGCTAATGTTTTGCTAGCATAAACGTATTTAACGAAGGAGCCTTTATGCACTTTCGCTGACCTTTCGGCTACAGATAAAAACAGACAGGTTTCCCATTCTCCTCAGAGAATAAATAGAAAGTGGTCATTTTTTGCAGAATTTTACACCTTGTGTCTACTTTTCTCTGTCACAGAGTTATTTTTACAGCAAAAGACAAAAGAATAAAACAATCATTTACCATTTATGGGACCAGATGGTGCACTGCTGCCCTCTGCTGTTCAGTCCTGGGAGTCAGTGTTGTGTTGTGTTCTCTACTATTACTAAAACACTGCACCACAGTGGACAAAATAGAAATAGCAGTTACCTGGATTTAAAACGCGATAGAAAATTTTCTTTTTCCATCCCTGTCTCAGATTTCACTTTCTCCCAAAAGCAGCTGAGGACCTCCTGCTTCTTTTTATTTAAAAATATCAAACTGTAGTTAGTTAGCTTAGCATTAGCTTAGCCACATACTGCATTTATCTCTGCTTTGTAAAACATTACATTATTGAATTGACAGAATTTATTGGGTTTCACGTTGCCTCCATTTTCTCTGTTGCAGTTATTCTGTAATAAAAGACACATTCAGCAGATATTAATCTTCCTGGAGCATTTATGACACGCCAGTGTCGACCAATGGCAGCGCACTCTTTCAATGTAATGTTCAATGTTCACAGCTGTACCCAAAGTACAAACATGTCACAAATGCTAAAAATTAAGTTTGCTAGGAAAATAAACAATACATGAGATTTTTTAATGCAAACAAGTGCAGATTTGAGGATGACTCTCTTCAGTTTGGGCTCTAGGGTTCCTCTGTGAGTCTTTAAAACTCTGTCTTCATTTGTTCTTTATTTAGGTTTGATTAGTTCTATCGATGTTGAGTCTGTGTCGATCCTTCTCAAAGATCCTTTATAACGCTTACAAAGATGGATTACCAGTGCTCGAGGGCACAAACCATCAGTTTAAACAAACCTCTGCCGACACACTCAGAGTCAGATCAGGGTTTTTACTCATGTGGGACCAACACAAAAGCACAATCTAAGTAAAGACTGAGGGTAACAGGTCAGGATACCAGAGCAAAGAAAACAAAGAAAATAAAGATTACATTTGACATTTGCTTTTTTAATTTGGTCTCCTACACAACAAAGCTTAATGTTAAAATATAAAAACCCTTGAAATAAAATGGCAATAAGCTTAGAAATAACATTTGTACTTTTATAAGGTGTGTCTGTGTTGTTCTGTGTGTCCTGCAGGGGGCGCTGTGCCCTCAGGCTTTTAGGTTTCTGCAGCACACTGTACACGGTGTTGACTTGATGTGAGAGATCCATCTGTGAGTTTGAAGCCTCTTGTGGTGGTTTCTCTCGTCTCTTCACAGCGAGAGCCTTTAACTTTGTCCCAGTTACTTTCTGACCCCTTCTGGAGCAGACACATGTCTCTTATCTTTAACTAGATCTTTCCTGTGTGCATTAAACTAATCATTATGTTTTCTTTTTCCTATTAATATGTTCATAGATATGATATATATAAATCCTTGATTATAAACCTTAAAACACAACATTAACTCATCATGCATAAATGAGTAACTAAATAAGTATACAAGAATAAAACACATAATATCAAAAATATTACACAACAGGATATGTCACAGCACATTGACAAAGCACCAACCTGGGACCAGGTTTTGGGACTGCTGGCCAATGTGACCAGTTCGGTCCTGCACAGAGGCTGCCGAGTGTGAAAAAAGGCCCTGCCATGTCCCTAAGGCTCCCTGCAGCCAGCCTCCCTTCTCCTGAAGCAGGTCTCTGGTGGAGCGCAGGAGAAGTGACAGCCTATGATCCTCTAATTTACAACCTTTATCCACAGTTTTGTTCACTCTGACTTCTTCTGAGCTATCCTTCTCTTCATATTGTTTGTTACAAAATAAAGTTCCTTTGAAGAATTGTGTTGTTTGTTTTAGAAACTTAACTTTCATTCTGTTGATCCTGTTGTAACATGTTACTTTAAACAGTTTGGTTTTTGCAATGTTTTGATTATTTTTAAACACTTTGATGGTTTATTATTATTAATTTATATATTTAACAATAGATGTGTTTACTTTTATATTATGTAACTTTTTTTTTGTAATTGCTTAGACCTTAATTTGCTTAATGTCACAAATTTAAAAACTGGACACCCATTGAGCAAAAGTACCACCTTCTCACATTTGGAGCCACCAGAAGCTTTTAACCTTTCAATAAAAGTTCAAATCAATAGTGTTATATTTTGTAAATGTTTTGTTTGACTAGAAAGAGCAAGCACAAACCAGAGGTACCTGTTCCACACTGGGTGGGTGGATGCCTTATGTCTACGTTTCAAGTCAAATTTACTTTTGAAAGATCCATAACTGTTAATTTAAAACTCAAAATGACTTTATTATTCCCTGTAACAGGTCGTTAACGTAATGTATAAATGCACAGCGCACTGAACATGTCACTGAGCACTTTAAAGATACACTTAGCACTTTTAAAGAACACATCACTTTATACAAAATCAAAGTTGCACTTAAATAAAGACATCGCACATGATTGTATAAATAAGAGAAGAAACAATTAGAACTTGTATCGAGAAAAGTGAGTGTGTTTTAAATGTGCTTTTAATATGTCCAGGTTTCTGGCCAAAAAAAGACCCCAGAGAAACAAAAACACACTAAAAGGTTCCGGTCAGACCAAGGCAGGGGAATGTGAGGGAAAACAAAGTGGGTTGTTGAATGGTTTAGGGGTTTCAGTGAGTACAAGTCTTTGGTTTTTAGGGTTTGTAAATCGTATTGGTTTTTAAATATGGGTTATGTTTTTTGGCTTATTTCAAAGAGAATTCTAACATAGTTATTGTTAATAACTTTTAAAAGTGTTAATGTTTTTACCCAGTTATTTAAGCGGATGTTATAAACATTTTTTGTTCTGCTGCTGGAGAGGACTGAACTCCACCAGCCTCCATTGCACTTTTTGCACATTGTGCACTTTGATATTTATTATAGCTTCTGTTTTCTGCTCATTATTACTTTTAATTCACAAACGTCCAGCCACTTCCCAGTCAGCCTACGTAACAATCCCCTTTAAACTTTATTTAATGGAAATTCGGTTCTTAGGGCTCTTCAAATGAGTTAAGGCAGAATTCTTCATCTTCCACAGACTGACTAATGGTAGAGTCTTATGGCAGTCAGAAAGAAGGAAAACTTGTGTTGTTCTGTCCTGCAGCTCACTGATCTCAGACGTCCACTTCCTGCTCTCTCTTTTCCTCAGACTGTGGCCCCTGAACTAAAATGAGTTGGACATCCCTCCAACTCAGTTACATGAGCCTCGTTTCCACTGGAGCAGTATGGGGCAGGTCGGGTCAAAGGTATCTGACCCACCAGATGTACTTAGTCTTTAGAAGAGCGGCTAGTTTCCTTGTTTGATGTAAATCATCAAAAATAATGTAATAAATTGTTATTTATGATTTTTAGGCTCTGTAGGTGGTGTGTGGTTAAAAGTAACAGTGTTAAAGAAGAAAATTAGAGATCAGAGATTATTATAGTAATTATTTAATTATTCAAACATATTTACAAACATAAACATATGTAGCAGATCAGTCTCCATAATTCCACACTTATCACTTCCAGAGAGGCCCCAGCAAACAAGAGTTTGCACAAAACTCCACACGGATTATAACATCTGTCTTTTATCATTTACAGACCTCCAAACTGTTTTACTAAGGACTCAGGAACCTTCAGTAAACCGTGATTAACTATTCTGCGTTGTTGACATGACCAGGACAAAACCTGGCCAGGACGCATCCCAGGTCAAAGGTGACTCAGGACCAGCACCACATCCTGGCACCATGTCCAAGGACTGTAAATCCTAAAGATAAAGGGTGTTGATTCAGCTTTACCCAGAACTTTCTTTAGCACTCAAGAAGGACGTAGGAAATGCGTTTGATCACACCAAAACCCTGAACTTCTGATGGTCAGACACTACCCCTTGTGTTTGACCGGACAGAGAACTATTGACTTCTCCCCAAAGGATATTTTGTTATTTTAATAAAAGAATTATTGTATTAATGTGCTGTTGTTATACTGTTCTTTTGCAGGACGCGGAGTCGTGACGAGAACTCCTCATCCTAGTTTTGTTTGCAGGTTGTGTTCTGTTTTAAGGAAATGTAACAATTGTTTCCATCATGTCCTGACAAATGCCTCTGTATAACTTTGCAGTACAAGTGTTTTGCGTGTTTATGAAAAACCAAAAGAAATTGCGAAGCAAGGAATGTTTTAAAACTTAGTTTAAACACTTAAACTTTAGTCAAACTTGCCAAGGCAACACCCTTCTTCGTAAGACACGCCCCTTCTGCCCTTCTCCTTCTGCCTTCTCTCTCTTCAGCTTCTTCAGCACGCTTCACCCTTCGCGGTGAGCCTGCGTGCCTTCTGGCGGACGGTCCAGTAGGACTGCCTCGCCGCCGCCGCAACCCTGGGCCTCGTGGAAACGAGTTAACTTTCCTTAGTTCTAAAGACCGTGCCTGCTAAAGCGTCTGCTCTTCCCCAAAGGAGCGCGCAGAAGCAAGTTTTAACCAGCAAAGCAACAGCTGAGAACTCTTTCATGGACCGTGACATAACCTACACAAACCTCAACTTTTACACGGTACAACCGAGGAGAGGCCGTGCAGTTTGGACAGCAACTAGACGCTTTTGTTCTCTTCCCTGGGTGCACGGCGACCCTGGTGTGTGGAGCGCTTCATCAGTAAGTGACGAACTTTCTGGAGAACATTCAGGACGCTGCCTCGACCACTGATATCGACCACACCGAACCGGGCCAGCACCCGCTGACGACAGTGTAAGTCCAAGACGCGTGACACAACTGCCTTGGCGGCATTACAAAGTCCAAACTCTAGCCCCGAAGCCTCCATCTCCTTTTCCCGTTAAAAGTCCCTTTAAATTTCCTAATCTAGATTAAACTGTACAAAACATTCCTGGTTTCATCATATCCTCCATGCAACTGTTTATCCCTGTGTATCCATTGTGTTCAACCCTTACTGTGTTTTAATGCTTTACCATGTTCCCGTCATATATATTCACCATTGTATAATCTTTAATAAAATCCAATAAAGACATTAATGTTTCCCTGTTTATATCAAGAAATGTTAGAAAACAAGAAGAATTTACTTCCTTTAGATTAATGAGACTAGACTAAACAGTTTCTCTAGATCTGTCTAAAACTAGAGTGGTGCCCTTTTTAATTAGAAATTAATATTTTGATAAGCAAAATATTAATTATTAATTTTCATAATTAATATTCATATTAATTATTAAGCCCATATTCACTACACATATGTACAAAATAATTTATAAACAACTTATTAAAATGAATGAATGAATAAATGAATGAATAAATGAACGAATGAATAATTGAATCAATGAATAAATTAATGAACAAATGAATAAATGAATTAATGAATGAATGAATAAATGAATGAATAAATTCATGAAATAATAAATGTATGAATGAATGAATAAATGAATAAATGGATGAATGAATAAATGAATGAATTAATAAATGAATGAATTGATGAATAAATGAATAAATTAACAAATCAAGGAATAAATGAATGAATAAATGGATCAATAAAAAATAATAAATAAATGGATGAATTAATGAATGAATGAATGACATTAATATTTGATTCTATTCATTCTGGTGGCTCCTGGTCAACGTGCTGCCTCTGATACACCTCCTGTTCCAATAAAAGACAGGCTAGTTATGCAAGTTATAAGTGAATTTTCAACAAAACAAGTTGGATCTTTAAAACTCTATCCTCTCTATTATATGTCCCTGAAGTACACGTTTGAGACTGACTGAGGACTACACTCAGGGCTTAAAACAAGTCCCTTGTTATTTTTGTGACCTTTTAAACCACAATACAACATAATAATAATAAAAACATTTGACTTGTAGATGTGATGTGTGCTTTTGGACTTACATCCCTGCTCTCCTCTTGGGCCTGTATAATGGCGGCCACAATAAGGTTCACCAAAACAAACTGGACCATTATAACAAAGGTGATAAGGCACAGTGGGGCAGCCCAGGACAGGTAGGTTGAACAGTTTACATCATCCAGTCGGCACTCCTCAAAGTATCCTTTAACAAATCAATGAAAAACGTAGACATCAAAAATCACGGTAGAATTAAAAATATTTTCCAGCAAAGTCAGGTCTGATGCATACTTGGAGGAAATGTGAATAAAGGCTCAATGGAGTCTGATTGAGAGCGTTACTGCAGCATTGGCGCATCCTTCACACATGTACCACTCGGAGGGACAGGGCCATACATTTCTTGGCACGTGGTATACCATGACATCATTGCACTTCAAGCTGTTTTAGCAGTGTTTATGTTGTTGAACTGATAACTTTGATTAGAAAACTTACACAACTGCAAACTATTGTGGAACGTTACTTACTTACGTTTACATTTATTCATTTAGCTGATGCTTTTATTCAAAGCGACTTACATTAAGCTTCAATTCACCAGTGTTACAGCCTGAACACCACTGGAATCAAGGAGTGTCTTGCCCAAGGACACATCGACAGTATGAACTGTGAGGAGAGCGGGAATCGAACCACCAGGGACAAGCGCTCTACCACTGAGCCACTGAGCCCCACTTATTTTCTAAAAACATCCACTTGCTCGGGTGGGTTTTCTTTGGGTACTCACCAAAGCCCCACTAACATCAAAAACATGCTGGATGCCCCCTGGTGGAGAATGCCGATAAGAAATTTCCCCACAGGAATAACTGCTATAAATGTTTACAGCTGCACTATGTACATTGATGGAGCAATAACAGTCGTTAGGAATACATGTTTTAGAGCCAGTGCACAGGCAAAGCTATAATTGTGTGCTAGAATTTTCTTTTGTGTTGTGGATGTGGGCTTGTTCTTGAGTTTGTCTACCATCAAAATGCCGCTCCAGTTGTCTCCTGTGCACAGTATGTAGAGCGTCAGGAGGGCACTGCCAAAGTTTTGAAAGTGGCAGTAGCGACTCAAGCCAACACATGGATACTCTGGAGTACACTCTAGTCACGAGAAAGATCGATATAACAATCAATATATGATAATAATATAAACAATATACACATTATATTAACAATGTTTTAAATACATACGACAAACACAATATGTTTATAATAATATATGTACTGTGCTTGTGTTTATGACTGACCAAGTTTCCCAAACAGCTCCACTGTCAACACAGCATACATGAAGAAAAAGAAGGCGAAAAGCAAGCACAGATTTCCAACCTGGAGGAAAAATGACACTTAACAACCTTCCTCCTGCTCTCTGTTCAATCAGATTACGCTGAAGACCTTCAAGAAACTTTAGGATAACACCTGCCTCCTCAGGTTGTATAAGCAAGTCCACTGCACTGAACACAACCAAAACCTAATCTCAAACACATAAGTCACACAGTATACTGCGAACTACCAGCATGTCATGTGTACAGTCAGTCGGAGTGATAAAATAGTTACAAATACTCACACCCACTCATACTCAAAAACTACAATGCAGTCCCATACAATAGAGATTTTGTGTGTATGTATGTATGTATGTATGTATGTGCGTGTGTGTGTGTGTGTGTGTGTGTGTGTGTGTGTGTGTGTGTGTGTGTGTGTGTGTGTGTGTGTGTGTGTGTGTGTGTGTGTGTGTGTGTGTGCTCACTTTCAACTCTCCCTGCCTCAGCTTCCCCTGTGCTGGACCCTGCCTCTGCTGGACCCTGCCTCTGCTTACTGATTGTACAGCTACATAACATATGCATGAGAAGAACATGAGTAATAAATATGACAAAGAATAATACATTTTCTAATTAAATCTGTGCTTCAGTCAGGTTATTATCTAGAATGTGGAACTATTGGCATTTTATCCTTTATGTAAATATGTAACATTGTGCTGTATTTTTCTATTTTTGTGTGCGTGTTCTTAATAAAGCTTTGATTGATATGTCTAATATGATTGCCTACCCAGCCCTGCACACTGCCCATCTACCTGTCTGTTTCCTGCTCTTCTCCTCCTGCTGCTCCTTCTCTTCCTCTCTCCTGCTGCTGCTCCTATTCCTCTCTTCCTCCTCCTCCCTCCTGCTGCTGTTGCTCCTCCTAAAACTGTCCTACCTCACATCACCAGCAATCTTTGGAGAAGTTTACTCGACTCTGCAACTCTGTCTATGACTCCATCGTTGTCTAAAGTCATTAGGATCTCTTTTTCTGTGCACATTAGCATGAATGCCTCAAGACGCTCCTGTGTCAGCACCCTTTTCAGTGCGGAAAAGGTCCGCTAATTCGGCACATTTAGCTGCCTCTTGTGCCAACATTTTTCTTTTTCATTCTTATTTTTCGGCCCCACCCATTTCTTTCACTTCTTTCCTTCGTTTCGACATTTTTACCGTCTGTCTCTGTTGAATTCACACAAACTCAAACCTAACAAAGTAAACTTCTTTGATCGCGCTTTGAGCCAATCGGATATCAGGAAATACGAGGATCAGTCCAAGTTGGGAGGGGCCGCTCGTATCCCCCCTTAAGATTGGAAGTATTGGTTTGGCCCAGTCTGAAACACACACACACACAGACACACAGCTGCGTTCTGCTGCAGCTGAGCGGCGGCCACAGGCCGGTGCGGTAGCGTATCATATAAAATAAATAATAATAATAAAAATAATAATAAAAATTTGACCACCGGCCGATTCGCCTGAAATGGACCGGCCGTTCGGGATTGTTCCCGGTATTCCCAATTGCCAATCCGTCCGTTTATGACATAATAAAATCAACTCCTAAGGTTTCTGTTTGCAAACTAAACTAAATCAATGTTTCCCACCATTAACAAATTGATTTTTATTTTATTATTCCTTTATTATCCTTGTGGGGAAATACAAAGTAGCATGTTTTTTGTTGCATGCATTTTTTTGAGACTGTTGCATTGACCTGGGCCTGTTACATGAGTTTCCTAAAGCCAGGCATACACTGTGCAATTTTCAACCTGAATTTGACCTCATATCTGGTCATACCATCATTTTGAGCCAAATTCTGGGCTGTTGTGCGTCCTTGGTGTCCTGTGTACAGGGCCCTACGCAATTAACCCCTCCCAACAAGTTCCTAACCAGAAATAGGTGGTCAGATGAAATTCTGACATGTCAGAAATCTCGGTCAGCAAACCATCCGGTTGTACAGTGTGTGAGCACATTAATCGTGATCTTTGGCTTTCCTCGACGTGATCTACTCAAACAGTATGAGTTGTGTGTGTGCCAAGCTTTAGTGTTCTCTCTTCTTTAGAGCTCTTTAAAAACACAATAGTAGGTGTCAGCTGCTCCTTCAGGGTTGCCACAGGAGGGATCCATATATTTAGAGTGGCATATATTTTTATCCAGGATGCCCTTCCTGACACAACGCTCTCTATTTTATAGACCTGTAGTAATGCTGCATTCATGTGGTCCTCGGGAACTCGGGAATACAGTGCATCTGTGAAGTATTCACAGTGCTTTGCTTTCCACATTTTGTAATGTTACAGCCTTATTTCAAAATGGATTAAATTGATTGTTTGCCTCAAAATTTTACAAACTTATCCTTGAGTGATCCAGACAGAGCCAGCCTTGAACACCTCCGGAGAAATCTGAAAATGGATGTGCACCGACGCTAACCATCCAACCTGATGGAACTTGAGAGGTTCTGCAAAGAAGACTGGGAGAAACTGCCCAAACATTGTTGTGCCCAGCTCATAGCATCAGACTCAAAAAGGCTTGAGGCTGTAATTAGGGCCAACGAAGCTTAAACAAAGTTTTGGCTGTAAATAATTATGTACATGTGCTTTTTGTTTTTCATTTTTAATAAATTTGCAAAGAATTCAAACCTTCTTTCATGTTGTCATCATGGGCTATAGTTTGTAGGATTTTGAGGCAAATAATAAATTGAATCCATTTTGAAATAAGGATGTAACTTAACAAAATGTAGAAAAAGTGAAGCGCTGTGAATACTTTCTGTATTTGAGAAATGCACATGAACATGTCTAAACATCAGTCCTGCGATGCTATATATTCCGACCTTACGAGCTGAAATCATGTGAACACATCCCGAGATTCTGAGGACCACATTAACGCACCAAAAGTTATGAGAATTTTTAGAAATGAATAAAAGTTGCATGTGTGTATTACTCTGTGCAAGGGTGAACACTTTGCAGGTTCGGATGAGGCTGGGATTAATGGGAAGTTTGTCGTCCAGGTTCAGCACAGTGAGTACGACGAAGATTAGAGACATCGCCAGCACCAGCAGGTCCAGACAATTCCAGCTAAAGGTTCACATATTACATTAGACACTATTGACAAAACAGACTTGCGCTTATTTATGTGCCTTACTTGTTATTTATAAACCTCCGTCCAAACGCCACAGGTTTGAGCACAATGTCAATGATGAGGATGGCAAAGAAACCGTAGAAAGTGTAATCCATGAGATTATCTATGTACTAAGCAGACAACAAAAATAAATAAATCAATATGCCCTTATAGTTTAGAGATGTTCCTGAGGCAGTGGGTTGACATTACCGGAGTCTGATTGTAATGTTCCAACATCATGATAAAGACATTGAAAATGATCACCCCTGACATGAGCAGCTCCAGGATGAGGCTCGTGCACAATGTGTGGATCAAGCGCCGCACTCGCGAGTAGCGGTGTAATATAGCGCTGTAAAAATAAAAATAAACCAACAAAAGGCCTAACAACCACAATCAAACACTGCAATACTGGGCTCAGTGGCCTAGATGTGACTAACCGTTCCGTGTTAGGGTCATTTCGCCTGTGTGAGGTCCCCTCTTTGGATTTTCTGTTTTTGCTGGACTTCGTTGAATGTGCGACCATGGTCCCGATGAACATGTCCAGCAGGAGGATGCTCATTATTATAAACGATAGAAAGTACAGAGCCATCCAGGTCTTGTTGTTTGTCACAGGCTGAAAAACAAAACACAACTGATAAATTCACAAAGGATCAGCGTGATCCAATCCACTTTAACTATTCCTGCTTAAGGTTGTGTTTTGTATAAGTTACTTATACAGTGAGAAAATACATTTATTAATAACAATAAAGATAGTTATCAGTTTTATTGAGTCATGGATTTCTTTAAGTGTTGTTATGTTATATTTATTTTTCTACACCAATCCTTATAACAGGATTTTCTTTTCAGAGAGGACTCGGTCTCCTCTGGTGTTAAGTCTCGTTTTGTTTAGTGATAATACCTGAAGGTCTTCTCCGACAGCGCCGAGGCCGTCGTACATGATAATTCACCCATCCGTCCTTGAGTACATCACAAACAGTGACATTAAGGCCTGGAAGAAAACAAAAACTACTCAACAACTACTACTTTTGAATATGTTTAGTCTATCTCCAGCCTCCTCGTTTATACCTGGAGAATGTTGTCGAAATTGAATGTTCTTCTTTGCCAGCTTAGGTTTGACATCAGGCATTCGGTCTTGTTGGTGATGCTTCTGACAATACCGAATTCTTTGTCCACAATTGTAAAAGGCTCCTTAAAAAGCTAGTCAACCAAGGCACACAGGGTTGCAGTGATATGGTAAATACTTTGGCTGAATTCAAATACTGTTCCTTAACCTTTGAATACAACGTCCTAAAGTCAACAGTGAGAGGTCAGGAGTGTCCTTGTCAAGTTAGGAAAGGAGCATCAGCGGGTTTTGACACATCTGATTCCACTAACCTCATCAGGAATGTTGAACATTGACGCACATTGACATAATAAAAACTACACATCCTAACAAAAGACTACAACAAGCACCTAATCCTGAAAAAGTCAGTCATAAGATGTGGTAGCTCTAGAGCAGTGTCTTTTCAGTTGATGCAGAGTGACTTTAAATTCATCACAAACTCTTCACACGAAACTAAATTTTGGTCGTATTCAGAAAAGATTGTGGCTGGTGGTGCAGTGGATTGTGGAAAGTCAGTAAGCTCCTAACCTTTCAGAACATCCATAGGTTTAAAAGAAGCAGTGGAGCTCCTATCTTAGCTCCTTTCCTTACTAAAGTGAGAACTCAAACATCTGTGTGTTCTAAGTGTTCTAAGCTATTTGAGACATTCAGATTCAGCCTCATGTGTGGTTGAATTATCTTACCTGCACACCAAGGACTCCATAGAAAAGAAAAACAGCACTGATTATAATAATGTTAGTAATTGGTTTGACTGAAGCTAGGAGACCGTCCATGGCCAGCTTCAATCTTGTTGCGTGTTTGAGGACCCTGGAACAAAAATTCATACAAAACATGTATAAGTGCCATGTAAGAGCCACTCGCTGAAAAGCCTGGCTGCTTTAGGAGGAGTAGGGGCAGTACAAGTCATGATCACTTTGGGGAATGTTTCGTCCTAAATATACATACTCCACTGTACTATTTTTGCAAACCCCTGGCAATATTGAGAAACAGTTATTAAATGGTGGAGTTAAACACAGCGGTCTATTGATGGAAAAAATTAAATCTTGTCTCTTGTTCACATCTATGACATACTGACCCAACCCGTAACGTAGAACCTTGAGGATCCCCATGATTCTTCTATTATTGTGCAGTGGATCACTCAGTGAGAGAATGACATCAGCTGCAGACACTATCACCAACACCCCGTCTAGGACGTTCTCGGGGGAATGGCAGTAGCTGTCTTTCCCAATCACCACACCCAAGGCTATGATCTGGTGTTAAAGAACAGTAAGAGTCAAATCAAAAATAACTCAAAATGTTTTTTAGAAATACTTGTATATTGTTTACCTTTAAAACCATTTCTAGTGTAAAGAGGCCGGTAAAGACATAGTCACAATAAGTCAGGACAAGTCGCTCCTAAAGACAAAGACATACAGTTTTTTTATCTAATATATCTAATATGAACCTATCTCATATTTTCCAGGTTCTGAGGGAAATAGATGTATTTGAGAATGCATTTGTCTCACCGTGCTTCCGTCAGAGATGCTGGGTCTTTCCAAAGCCAAGGTGATACAGCTCAGAACAACGACTAAAAGAATGAGGTGGGCGAACTTAACAGAGGCATTGATCTGATTGCAGACAACACGGAACCTAAACAAAAGCACACAATTACCTCAGGACTGAGCTGTAAAAGGAAAAGTGACTTCTTCAGTTCAATTCAGTTTATCTGCCATTTGCAGATTAAAACTCTTCTATCGATATGCATATATAAGTATGCACTTTCACAGATTAAAAAGTAAAAACAGTGAAAGGTGTTTTTAATAAACAGCAGGGTTGTAGTCGAGTCACCAGTTTTTAGTACAAGGCACTTTCAAATCCTCAGTTTTCAAGTTCAAGACACCAAAAACTAGTCCGAGTTGTGGGTGAGTTGTCAACATGGTTATTTACATCATCAACAGAAACGTTTAAGATATTTAAGTTATATAAGTCATTTAAGAATATATCATACCAACTGTTTTGAACATTCATAACTTAACAACTTTTTTAAACAGGCCCGGCTTTTCTTGAAATGCTGCTAATAGCTTAATTATTGCTAGTTTGACTGTAATAACTTATTTAATATAACATTAAAATCAAATAAATATAACATGAGCGCATTTTGGTCCTTGTTGTTATTGTTTATTGTTCCAACATTCTGAGATAAAATTACATGAACACATCAAAGTAGAAGAAGAACAACTTCCTAAATGGGATAATTTGATTTTCCAAGGACCACATGAATGCACCATAAAGTCACCACAAAAATTGAAATTTGAGTTACCTTCAATTGATGAAACAAGTTCAAGTTAAATCCAAATATATTTGAGTCCATTCAAATCACCAAATGTTGAACCAAATCATCTGATCAACTGATACATTGATTTGGATTTGATTTGTGTGTCTATTTAGAAGACATTTAATGCTGTTTGTTGCTCACACTTAAAAGTACTATAAACGTATAAATTATGAGCTGTTTATATCTAAGACTGAAAGCTAGACAATCTGCACGTCTCTTTTAAGTCATGGGGCAATGTCTACCTGATCAAAAAGCAGGTATCTGGCAAAGACCGAAGCTCATTGAGGGGAGTTTCCAAATCTACTTTTTCCAATTTTCAGGGGGAAGACAGCGGTACAAAGCTCTAAAGCATGGTTACGCTGAAAAGTAGTGCAGGTCTCAAAGCAAAGCGAAGCCATTACACACAGACAGAGCAGACAGGTGTCACACCTGTCAGGACGGTCCAGGCCCAGGAAGAGAAGAGGAATGTAGCACCGATGAGTTAGGGACTGTAATTTTCTGATCCTCCAAACACAGAGCTGGCTGTAGCACATTGATAAAATATATATATATATATATAATGTTTGTAGATTATTCATTCATTATTAATGTTTTAGGCTGCAAGCCCAAATTATTTAAATATTAAATATTAAATATTTCTAAATGCTAAATTTCTAAATGCACATACTGATGCCTGCATCAGTCTGTGCTTTAACTAAGATCAGCTGTTTTACCACACACGCTTTTTTAACCACCACCTCTCACGGGGCTGGCAGAGCCACAGACGAGCACGAGGAAGCGGGTCGGGAACAAGATAGCAAATATACCCCCGTCTTGATCACCACCAGGCCTGTTTTGTTGCAGGATCTGTGCTGTATTGTTCTACTGCAGCTGCAGCTGTCCGAGTCTGAGTCAGGACCATCAAAACCAACTCCAAGTTCATTGAGGCCTACGCCTGAGTCACTGGCAGCCAGTTCTGCTCAGCCTTTACTTAAACCCAATGAGAGAACAAAGCCTAACTGCTCCTCTGATTGGATTAAATTAAATTAATTCTCTATTTGTTGGAAAGCAAGGGGGCTATACTGTAACAATAATAAATAAGTACTTTCTCCTTATTACCCTCCTTGTCTACAATAGCTTACACAGCAGGTATATAAATAAATACAAATATTATTGTAATGCCAGTTGTGTGTGTTTGCTTTTTGTGTTAAGCTTACTTGTTCTGCGGAGAAAACAGGAAGAGTGACCACTCCTTATGATCTATGAACAATTTTGGATAACGAGGTGTCTGCAGTAAAAATCAAAAAAGAAAACAGACATTTAAAAGATTACATCAACATTAAAGCTTGATTAAAAGTAGTAAGTTGTATTTCATAATGTCTTTTTCACATCTTACGTTTTCTACTGCTGCGGTCACTGAAGTCTGTGTGTCTTCGTGTGAGATAATGGAATGGGCCTAGGACAACAGAGTTTTTAGACAAACACATCATCAAGCCACTATACTGTAGGCACACTGCGCACAAGTTACAAATAACAGATTACAGATGTAAAAATTTGAATAAAAACTATTTAAACACTGTGTGATTTGTAGCCTTTTTAAAAGACTATTACAGGTATTAAAGTACTGTAAGTCCAATGTGTATTTTTACATTTTATTTTTTAAAGGTTGGGGAGACTGGCTTTGTAATAATAACAAATTTGTTAATCTGTCATCTCTGTTACTGTCAGGGAGCATTGCATTAATGATTGGGGACATACTCAGAATTCAACTCTTTCTCAGAATGTAATGATCTTGAAAATGCTGAAGCAAATTAGATTTGGAACTGGGCCGTGTAATACTTATTACACTATACGTTTTTCTATTGCCTTTTCTCTGCCCAGAATTATGCATTTTATTTTTCTCGACAAAAACATATTTAAATGATCTTCGTGTCAATGAGTTCTTGCACGCTCTCACCACGTGCCACTGTGTAAAACAGCGACCGAACCCAGCAGCACACAAATCTGTGGCCTGTGCTCTGTAAATATTTACTGTAGACATCCCGTTAGCCCCACACCCTGTCCCAGCGGAGGACCGTGGGGCTGGTGCTGCCTGTTAAAGGGGTTTGTCTCAAAACAGAGACTGTGGATGTGATGTGGTTTTATTGGCATAAAGAGCAAAGGGCGGGAAATATAAAACATTTTTGACCTTGACCTTTCTGTTTTAAAGTCTTCTGTCTCTGATGTTGGGGCCACTCAAAATGTTCAGCTAAACTCTAAAACATCATCTAAAAAGGGAATTAGATGATGTTTTGACTGTAATTTTCTTGAGGAGGACCCATCAACATCAAATATCCCAGCCCTGACTCACTGCATATCAATTATTATGCATCAGTGATGTATGAAAACAAAATGGTCCTTACCAGAACTTGGAAATTACGAACCACGATGCTCACAAGCACGTTCAGGAGTAAATGTTTCCCCAGCATTATCACAGCAACGAAAAAAAAAACATGCCCAGGGGCTGGTGGTGATCATGCCGTTGTACATCACGTAATTCCAGTCTTCCTGGGTCAGAATCTACATCAGAGAATAAGACAAAAAGTTGTGAGTGCAAAAGTGCATCAGCAGGGGCCTCCGGGAGTTTCCAGGGAAGGTTTTAGGGTCCTTTTAATAAAAATTATTAGATTTTATGTCCATATTGCCAATACAACTAATGACAAGACAATCATTTAAAAGCCATGACAATTCAACCTGGAAATTACATTTTACATTTCCCTTGACTTTTCCAACTCAAATCTAAATTGTAAATAAAAAGGATTATATTTATCCATTAAAGAATTACAAAAACCATGGTCAACAAATTATATGCATCATTCAAGGGATTCTCAAACAGTCTTATTTGTTTGCAATCATTTTGATCACCCTTAACCTTTTTCTTTTTGATTTGATCAGTGTGTCTGTGTTACAGCTTATAGCATGAATTTCTGCAGAATGTTTCTCTTCAGTGACTCTCACAGATCTATTATACACCCTTGACACTTTCTGCTCTCTCCTGGGGACCCTCCAGCCAAAAATGCACATAAATAAAATTAAATAAACACTGAAACATCAATATTTTTGTTCTCCATGAATCCCTGAACAAACCTACCAAATACTCAAAATGTTTCAGGATTAAACTGATTGAATATTTGGTTGCCTGAATGTTTTTAATACTTAGTAGTATTTGGAGTCGGAAGAGACCCCAATTAGTGCTGTTACAAAGCAGACCAGGCTCACCTGAAACACAGTGAGCATCGACCACAGGATGGAGTCAAAGTTTGTCCGTCTATGCACATCTTGTGTGGGAAAGTTGAATTTTGACCCAAAGCAGTGCATCCCCAGTAGACTGGAATAACAGAGACATAGTCAGTAAACCTGCACTGGTAGAACCTCTATCTCTCTATTCTGAGAAGTACATGCCTGAAAACAAAATGAAAAGCAGCAACAGGGACCAGAGTGGAACGGCCTCTTTCATGGTCTTCATCAGCACTAGAACTTGTTTCCACAGGTTAGGATGGGACATAATGAGGCGCACTAGACGAAGCAAACGAAAGACATGCAGCACCGCCAGCATACTGCCACCTGTCGTCAGGTGCTCCATACAACTGGTACACAAAGAACCTTCAGAGTTGTGGGACAATTCTTTAGATTACATTTAGGACACCCACATTACCTTGTAATAACAATGATGAAGTCCAGCAGATTATTAAACTCTCTGAAGTAATCAAATGAATGTATTATTTACTTCAGCACCATCTCCGTGAAGAAGATATAGCATTGATGAAAATGTTACTGATCAGGAGTAACTTCATCCACCAGAGAGGCTGTGAGAAAAGACACAAAGGAAAAAGGAAATCAGGAAATAAATCTTTGTATTTACTTTATAGATGTATTATACTGTGCTGTTCAGTGCATATTTTCATTTCATGGGCTTTAAAATAAGTAGGTAAATTTCTAAAACTTAAGGGTGCATAATTAAAATAATCTTGCATTCTTCCAGGCATTCTTGCATTATCTTAAGCATTTACACCTGGAACACTGAACCAAATAAATGATACGGTTTATGATATCACTGCACTGTCCCAACTTTAAGCCCCCGGGTCAGAACCAATCCCACAGAAACTGAAACTAGACAACATGTGTGAGGAATGTAATGAGCCTGCTCTGTGCCAAATCAACAGTGGCCATGACGTATTCCACAAACCAGTTCTAATTATACACTTGTGCTCATAAGTACATATCCTGGAAGAATTTGAAAATTTTGGGAGTTGAGAATATGAATGAACTTTTTTATTCATAGTTAGTGGTTTGGTGAAGCCATTTATTATAAAAACATTTGTGTTTACTCTTTTAAAATGATAATGACAACAGACACTATCCAAATGAACTTGTTTAAAAGATTACACAAACAACTACAAGGTTAAGACAACATTGCCCAATCAATGATGCAATTCACAGCTACATATGCTGCACTATTCCAGACGCTAGTGAGACTTGAACATGCATATTGAGTGTTCTCTGTCTCAGGCCTGTCTTGTGGTGAATAAATCTTCTGCTCTAAGTCATGCATTCTGTGTCTTTCAGTCTATCTTGTCTCAAATCCAATCGGCTAAATAGAGGTGGTCAGCAGCTTTCTACAACAGTGAGGTCCAAAAGCGTCACTAGTACCTCTAGTACTACACAAAATATCTACTAGAAGTACTAGTGTGCTCAAAAATGTGCACTGGTAATAGTAGCTTTCCATAGAAGGGTTAACTAAGAATCCCCCATGTGTCTCACCTGTTGGTAATGTTCCATAGCGATCACAAAAATACTTAAGAAATTCACAAAAAGGATCACTCGGTCGAAGCAGTCGGTGGCAACATATTTTTGAGGTGTTCCCTGAAATAGGCATAGACTTTTCGCGGATCTCTATTTGAGCGCTGTCAGATGGAGGCCGTCTGTGGGACCTAATATAAGAACTGAAAAGATGCAGTTTTTCAAAATGTGATTTTACTGTAGTTCAGACACCTGCTAATAAACCAGCAGCTGTAATAATCTTTCTGAGGCTATATCCAAATTTATTTACACAGCATTGTATTTTTCTATTCCTAAAAGTCCCTATTGATATATTATTTGAAAAAGTAAGGTCATGAACACAAAGAACACAGTAATACAGTTAAGTCTCTGTCTAACCTCATTTCAAAGTAGACTTTTTGTAAGAATCTAGTTGCTTGTTCTTTTAAAAGAACTGCAACTTGTATTCTATCTTCTTGTTCTTCATGCTGCTGCTGCTCATGAACATCGAGAACTGGGTACTAATCACTACAGCACACACGTTCGTCATGACAAATGCTCCGAGCTGATGTGAAAGAAGAGCAGTCACTTTAAAACCACAACATAAAAGACAGGAAGTAAAAGAAGAATAAGAAAAAACAGACAGCTTCAGTGAATGTCAGTCTGAGGAGTGTTCAAATGAGTATCTGAGTTTGGGAAAAGAGGCCAGTGGGTTTCAGTATCACAAAGAGAGCTTGGGGTACGCAGTTAGCTTTGTTTCCGTTGTCATTTAAAAAAAATACTCCAGAGCACCTGTACGAAAGCGGCTGTACTTTAAGAACTACAGGACAGAGACACGTAATGAGACCTGTACCCTGCCAAATGGCCTTTAGTAGCTTAGATCATTCATTTGTAGGCTTCACCCTGTTCTTGAGATTTGTTCTTTTAGAAGAACATTTTTCAGTTAATGTAAAAAAGATTTGGTGAAAATCCTCTTAAGTAGGGTTTAAGTAGATATTTCTACACAAGAAGCTTCATGAATGAGGCGACCATTCTTTTTCCTAAGTCCAAAAGTAATTTCTCACCACATGTAACAAAAATGGGAACTAAAAGAAAAATAAGGTGTGCCCCAATCTCTCACGTCTCTGATCTACCCGCTCGACAACAGAATGTAGAACAAATTTACACAACTGATGATTTAAAACGCAACACTATCAAGTTGGTGAGAATTCATCAATCAAGTGAGAACTATGTATACACTTTCTGGTGTTAATGATATTGATTTTGCTGTTCATTTAAAAACCAGTGTATGCAAAAATTTTCACCAAAATAAAAAGGCATTATGAATTAGTTTTTCTTTCTCTTTTGACTTTGATTTGAAATTTCGCCAAATACAGCTTTCAGGGTATATACTAAAGCTTAAGGGTATATCTTTGCCTCTGTAAAATATAAAAATCGAATACTTACCACAGTCACAACTATAAAAAATAAAAAACTCCAAAAAGAAAAGGTATCCATGACAAAATACATGATTTCTGACCATCCTTCCAGTGTGATGACCTGAGGATTTTCAAATGAAAAATACACAGATCAATAAAGAGTTCAAAGACAAATCTGTTCAGGTGAGTAGATACTCGAGATATTAAAAAAAAAAAAAAAGTGCATGTACATAATTATTCAAAGCCTTTGCCATAACACTCAAAATTGAGCTCAGACACGGTTGTGTTCAAAAATTACATACCCTGGCAGAATTTTTGTTTTTTGGCCATTTTCCAAAGAATATGAATGATAACATAAAAACTTTTTTCCAGCTCATTACTGTTTTTTTTTTTTTAAATAAATTTTAACGTTTAATTTAAACTTTTTAAAGTTTTTATTGTGGGGTATTGTTTGTAGAATTTTGAGACAAATTATGAATTTAATCAATTTTGGGAAAAGGCTGTAACATAAAATGTGGAAAAAGTGAAGCACTGTGAATATGTTTCTGATGCACTGTACAAGTGATCATACTGTTTACATAATTATTTATTGTTTTATTTGTCCTGTGTGTGTATTGTGTATGTAAAGCATCCTCTGAAAAGCGCTATTTAAATTTGATTTATTATTATTACTCACCTGAAATATAGCTATCCAAGCATAACCAATGTCGTCAAAGTTAATGATTCCTTCATAAGGGTTCTCGTCTCCACGCTGACACTCTCTGTACAAACTGTTCCAGTTCACACAGTCGTGAGAGTCATTAAACGAAGCCAGGGCCTGACTCTCAGGTAAAACCATGCACTGGGTGTTGTTTTTGACTGTAGATGGTACGTTACTGCAATGCTGACCATCGTTGTCAAATGGTGAACAGATGAAGGGTGAGTTGTTAGGGTCAGAGTAGAAAGGATGCATGGTCCTGTTGTACTGTCTGAGGAGAGACATAGAGACATACACACTTTAATACTTTTTGTCTGTAGACAATGAAGACAAAACCAATCATCTGATAAATACAGAAGTCTAGCAATACTTTTAGAAAGCAACAGCCAAATGTGAGACTAAAGCCATTGCTTAATGCTTATAGGTCCAGTTGCATAATATATATTTAACATGTGTTGACGCTGCAACTCTCTATATCCATATCACAAAAGACTGCTGGAAATGCAACATTGTTAGTATTCCATTTATCTTTCAGACTTTGAATGACCAAATCAAACATTTGTGCCCAGATTGGATATAAAGGTATGTTGGTTTGCTGAGTGACAGATCAAGTTTATGTAGGATTCCTTAAGTCTTTGGCGAGCTACTTAGAAAGTTGCAACGTGATGGAGATGGTGGACTTTCAAGGGAGGAAAAAGCCCTAGACTATACTTTTAAACTTACGTTACATCAGCTCCGAGAAAGCAGCGGTTGCGTAGCTGTCCCTTCCACAGCTGCACTGCTGCAATGCCAAGACGATGATGAGCAGGTTGAAGAGCAGAAGGACATTAGAGAACATGGGCAGGGTTTCTAAAATGGTCTCCACAGTTCTCCGCAGGCCTGCTCAAACAGGTTAGATAATTGATTTGAACTGCACTTGTTGTCTCAATTTTATTTCAGTGTTTTTTTTACTATGTTTATGGTTTGGAAAAAAGACTTACATGTTATCCTTCTTATCAGGCGCAGTGGCCTCAGAGAATCTAACAACCAGAAGAGGTCAATCCGGAAAAAACTCAAAACATATCCCAGCAGCCTTAAAGGACAACACAGACAAAATATCATTAATAACATAAGTGCATAAGTGGTTGATCACAAAGCAGCGTTGTTGTATATGTGTTTATTTGTTGGATACTCACTCAACAGCAATAATGAAGGCATCGAAACAGTTCCACTTGTTTCGTAGATAACTGTGTTCATGACGGAAGACACCGTGAGCCAACACATTCACCTTAACATTCCTTGAAGAACTGCCACACATTAAAATGACTTTCAGAGTGATTGTATTTTGATCTCTCACTCAACAATGTGTTTTATTTTCCTAAAAATGCCTGAGCAGATGCTAAATGAAAAGTTATACATTTTGAAATTTGAATTTGTTAGTCTGGACAGTAGCCAGTATAATTTATTATTCCAATGTTTCAATAAACATACACTGCAATGCTGTGGGTAGAGACTTGTCCAAATGATCCTGCTGCTTTCATTTAAAACACACAGTTAAATTGATTTATGACAAGTAACGTGGTTTTATAGCAGTCGGTCATCTTGGTTGGCATTCTCTTTGTCACTGCCATAGGAAATTATTAAACCCAAAAATACAGTATAATTGTATGTCTACGAATTCTGCACCGATCTAAGAAACATCTCCTGGATGCACTGGTGCGCATCATCAGGTGTTTTCGGTTCTCGCAGCATCAGACACCTTCGCCCAGGCGACCCAGCCAGGGGTAATAAGGCCCGATTTGCGCACCAGAAGCTACCCATGGATCAGACCTCTTGATTCAAAGCTAATAAATCCAAAGCTTTCTCTGCAGCTTCACTAGATGTCTCTCTTCTTGGCTGCCCCATAACGCTTGGGGCACGAAAGGGATGGTATTTCCTAAATGTAGCTTAGCTTCTGATGTGCGTTTCTAAATCACTTCAGTATTTCCTCAATACTATATTTAGATGGATATGAACAGGTTTTAAGTGGATTTGAACAAGATTTAGTTGGATTTGAACAGGCTTTAGTTGGATTTGAATGGGTTTAAGATGTAGGGCGCGGCGCATGAACTGGTACCAGTTCATTAGCCCCATAAGATAAACCTGTTCAAATCCATCTAAAACGACTGAAACAAATGAATAAAAATGAATGGTTTTAGATGGATTTGAACAGGTTTAAATGGGTTTGAACAGGTTTCTAATGAAGCAATGAAGCTTTCAAAACTGCTTCGCCACTTGGAGACCAAGCCCCCTACATTAAAAGACACGTTTGTGTCTGACGTCTGTGCTTGGAGGCTTGCAATATTCATGTTAACAGACTAGCTAGAAATATAACATCAAAATGGGGTTTAAATTAAGGCTTAATATGATGAATATGATGAATATGATTAATATGATTAATATGATTAATCTTAATATGCAAAACTGAGGTTACTGAGCTGAAAACTGGAAAATATAAGGCGGCATGCCATCTACAATAAATTACAATAATTTGGAAAACAACTAATGCAATATAGTAAATGGCATGCATTTATATAGCACCTTCTCGGGCACCCAAATCGCTTTACATCTTGTTTCCACTCTCCCCATTCACTCCTGGGGCAGACAGAGAGGGCTGCCATTCACTGCAGGTAAGGTGGGTTAACTGTCCTGCCCAAGAACACAATAACAGCATGAACAGGGCAGAGCGGGATTTGAACCGCCAACCTTCTGGTTATAGGACAACTGCATTGAGCCACTGCGGTGGCTCAATAGTTATTAAACATGGATCAATACAAGAAAGAAGACGTGATGTATGATTATAATGTTACAAACGGGACTGAACCAACCTGATGGAGCATGACTCGAGAAGAAGAAAGAAAATAAAAGCTCACAAATATATTACAGACTGAACAAAAATAAAGTAGTGAAAAATTGGTTTTATTTAGTCTCACCTTTTGCAAAGTGAAGCAGAATCATCAGCAGCACAATTATTACCACTGTTCCACAAACGCGCCGCTCAATAAAACTGTTTTCATTGGACACAGCTGTAATAAATGTAAGTCTGTTAGCATCAGGCTCATCATAAAACATCAGAGTTTGTGTTTTTGACCAGTTACTGTCCATAGCACTGGATCATTCCTGGACAATTAAAACCACCAAAACAAATAAAAGTCTGAGGTGTTGTATCTTCATAAAGCAGTGTCTCATCCAGTGTTTTACCATTAGACTGTAAATATTAATATTACTCACATTTGACTGAGATCCAACTCTCTGGAGAAGTCCAGATCCGTGGAGATCTTTGGCCTTGTTCTTGTGCCTCACATTTATAAAAACCCTGGTCAGACTTGGACACTGCAGAGATGTTGAACTCAGTTTGGGTTCCATTTTGGATTAGTTTTCCATTTTTATAGAAAAGGACAGAAGAAAGAGCAGTAGATGTTTTCAGTTTACAGCCGAGAGAAACAGGTCGTCCCTCAGTCACAGGATGAACAGGACTCACAAGGACAACATCACCTGTGAAAAGTCAGACTTGTACTATTACATTATCACAGCAATAAAAATAATATGATGGTGTAGTAATCTATTATATGAAAAATGAAATGAAAAACCTACTGTGAAAAGTGATGTTGAGGGCATTGCTCAGTTCTCCTGATCCAGACTCACACCAAAAAGTGCTGTGATCTGTCAGGACTCACTGTGAGAGACACTGGGGACTCAACATCTGCAAAACAACAAGTGCATAAATAATGAAGAATGAAAATAACATAAACACTTACAGTTTCTAAATATCTCTGAATGATTAGCAATAAATAAACATCCTACCTTTAGTCCAGACAAACTTGGGCTGACTGTATTCAGAGTAAAACAGTGGACGTCCTCGTCCTCCTGCTCTACACACAAACCCTGCTGTGTTGGTCTGGTGCTGAACGCTGAAGGAGTCCTGTTCAGTCCCATTACTGTGACCTGGGAGCAGCTCATATCTGTAAGAGTCTGATGAATGAGGAACAGCCTTGTACCAGTAAAAGGTCCATCCTGCAGACGGCTGTTTAACACCACAGCTCAGAGAGACAGAGACTCCAGGAGTCAGCCATGACGAAGACACAGACAGGACAGGCTGGAGTTTACCTGTTTGAACACTCATTAGATTTCATTTGTTAAATTACATAAAGGATTTTACAATTTATTTTGAACAAAAACGTTGTCCATACTCACTCAGTACGTCCAGTCTGGTCTCTCTGCTCCACAGTGTTGTGAGATCTGGAGCTCTTTCTCCTCTACATCTGTAGTGTCCACTGTCAGACTCAGTAACTCTGGAGATTGTATATTCTCTTGTTGTTTGATGTAGGACTGAACCGATCCTGCTCCACTGATACGTCCACTCAGTGTTTCCTCTGTCCTCAATCTCACCTGAGAGTGAGCCTCTCTCAGAGAAGATCTCAGACCAGTTGGGAGACACTGTGGGTACTTTTTAAAAATAACAAATATATCATCCTAACATAATATGAGATAATACCGTATATCTTTATACCTTTTTTAAAAATCCAACTTTAATAAATTATTTTTAATTTAATTCAACACAAACACTTTTATTTAGATCTACATATAAAAACATAACTATATTCACCAGTTTCTAAAACAGTGACAGTGTTACTTTCAGATGTGAGGATATATCCCATCCTCTGCAGGAGTACACACCTCCATCTGAGACTGACACCAGCTGAGTTTTCTTTCACTGTTCCCCTCTGAGAGTCAGAGTCTCACTTTTGTATAAATAAGTTATTGTTAATGTCACCTGCATATCTGGTTTGGATTGATGGCTGCTGGTCTGTGAGCAGAAACAAATAGAACTTCGAGAAAAATGCAATGGTATGTTTGGTTTTAAGTGTTGAAGTGTAGTATAAGTGTGTTTTAAATGTGCTTTTAGTTATATGTCCAGGTTTCTGGCCAAAAAGACCCCAGAGAAACAAACACACTAAAAAGGTTCCGGGTCAGACCAAGGCAGGGGAATGTGAGGGAAAACAAAGTGGGTTGTTGAATGGTTTAGGGGTTTCAGTGAGTACAAGTCTTTGGTTTTTAGGGTTTGTAAATCGTATTTGTTTTTACATATGGTCTATGGTTTAGGCTTATTTCAAAGAGAATTCTAACATAGTTATTGTTAATAACTTTTAAGGGTTTTAATGTTTTTACCCAGTTATTTGAGCAGATGTTATAAACATTTTTGTTCTGCTGCTGGAGAGGACTGAACTCCACCAGCCTCCATTGCACTTTTGCACATTGTGCACTTTGATATTTATTAGAAAAAGAAGCTTCTGTTTTCTGCTCATTATTACTTTTAATTCACAAACGCCCAGCCACTTCCCAGTCAGCCTACGTAACAAACCCCTTTAATTCCCCTTTATTTAATGGAAATTCAGTTGTTAGGGCTCTTCAAATGAGTTAAGGCAGAATTCTTCATCTTCCACAGACTGACTAATGGTAGAGTCTTATGGCAGTCAGAAAGAAGGAGTCCTTGTGTTGTTCTGTCCTGCAGCTCACTGATCTCAGACGTCCACTTGCTGCTCTCTCTTTCCTCAGACTGTGGTCCCTGAACTAAAATGAGTTGGACATCCCTCCAACTCAGTTACATGAGCCTCGTTTCCACTGGAGCAGTATGGGGCAGGTCGGGTCAAAGGTATCTGACCCACCAGATGCACTTTGTCTTTAGAAGAGCGGCTAGTTTCCTTGTTTGATGTAAATCATCAAAAAGAATGTAATAAACTGAAAAATTTAAAATTTATGATTTTTAGGCTCTGTAGGTGGTGTGTGGTTAAAAGTAACACAGTGTTAAAGAAGAAAATTAGAGATCAGAGATTATTATTATAGTAATTATTTAATTATTCATATTTACAAACATAAACATATGTACAAAATAATTTATAATCAACTTATTAAAATGAATGAATGAATAAATGGATGAATAAACGAATTAATGAATAAATGAATAAATGAATGAATTAATGACATTAATAATTGATTCTAGTCATTCTGGTGGCTCCTAGTCAACGTGCTGCCTCTGATACACCTCCTGTTCCAATAAAAGACAGGCTAGTTATGCACGTTATAATTTGTGACAATGCACCAAATATGAAGAAGGCATTCACCACATGTTTTCCCAGTTCAGCTGAAGCAGATGAGGATGATGACTGCCTGGATGATGCAGAACTTCGGAATGCCCTTCCAGTGGATGAAGAGGAGAAGCTGAATGAGACCTTGACCTCCAAAAGTCAGCATAGACTACAGTGCTTTGCACACACACTACAATTGGTTGTTGGTGATGGTCTTAAAGAGACCAGGGCTGTTAGTTCGGCTCTGGCTAAAGCGTCGCGGATCAGTTCTCTGCTCCACACAAGTACTTCTTTTAAGGAGGAATTTGAGAAAGAATTTGGCCAACGTGGAGTCCCTGCTTCTGTTGTTACTGTTATGTTCTGGTCGGATAACCCAAACGCAGGCACACACGTACAGTTCACAAAAGCAAGTTTATTTAAATGATCAACTTATAACTGTCGGTTTCTTCGGGGATAACGAGGGGTAGCAGGGTCCGGACCGGGTTGAGCTGGAGCGTGACGAGCTGAAGGACCGGCGAGGCTCAGGGATGACCGAGGAGGGGCAGAACCGGACTGGAGGTAGGACGGGAAGGATCTGCGGTGAACAAAGGAAACAGGTAAGTACATACATAAATCCAAACTCTACGAACGCGAGGACGTATTACTAACTGTAGTCAATGTTACGATCTGGCGTCGAGGAGCAGGCTGCGGTGCTTCTTATTCCTCTTGATTGTTCACTCGGCTCAGCTGGGCTTGCCGCCGGCGCCCCGCACACCTGTCTCCTCTCTGCGAATCCGTAGGGGCGGGGAGTCCGGCACGGAGGCCACGGCCAACTGTGCCGAGTCCTGATCCCCGTGACAGTACCCCCTCTATGGACGCCACCTGGCGGCCTATCCCGTTCTCTCCGGATGGCGTAGAAAAATTCTCGGATCAGGATGGATCCAGAATGTTTCTCCGTGGCACCCAACAGCGTTCCTCCGGCCCATAACCCTCCCAATCCACTAAAAACTGAAGGCCTCGACCCGGCGCCGTACATCCATAATCCGCCGTGCGTGTAGCTGGGTGATCGTCAATCATCCTGGGCGCGCGGGGAGGACAGGGGACTCAATGGACTGGAGCTGACCGGCTTGATCCTGGACACGTGGAAGGTAGGGTGAATCCTAAGGGACCGAGGAGCTTGAGTCGAACTGCCGCCGGGTTGATGACCTTCTCAATTTCGAACGGGCCGATGAACCGTGGTGCCAATTTTGTAGCTTCCACCCGTAGAACGGCAAGTCCCTGGATGACAGCCAGACCTTCTGACCCGAGAGTATCTAGGGCGGGGTGCGGTGTCGGTTGGCTTGGACTTGCGATTGAGCCGAGGCCCGCACCAGAGCTGATCGGGCCCTTCTCCAGACCTGATGGCACCGTCTCAAGTGTTCCTGAATGGACGGAACTGCCAGCTCTTGTTCCTGGTCAGAAAATAAAGGGGGTTGGTAACCATAACAGCATTGGAAGGGAGACATACCCAGGGAGGTGTTCACCAACGTGTTGTGGGCATATTCTACCCATGGCAGCTGAGCACTCCAACTTGCCGGATTGGCAGATGAGGTGCACCTCAGGGCCACCTCCATCTGTTGGTTAGCCCTTTCCGTCTGTCCGTTTGTCTGTGGATGATACCCAGAGGAGAGACTAACCTTGATCTCTAACGCCGTGCAAAATGCCTTCCAAACCTGGGAGGTGAACTGTGGACCTCTGTCTGACACAATGTCCCGAGGAATCCCGTGTAGCCGGAACAGATGCTTCACCAGGAGATCTGCGGTCTCCCTGGCGGATGGAAGCTTGGTCAACGGCACAAAGTGAGCTGTTTTGGAGAAGCGATCAACGATCGTCAGCACCACCGTATGTCCATTCGATGGCGGAGTCCCGTGAACGAAGTCCAAAGCCACATGAGACCACGGCCGGCTGGGAATAGGTAGTGGCTGTAACAGTCCTGCTGGGGGTCGATGGAGGGCCTTATTCTGGGAACAAACTGGACAAGCTGCGATGTAGTCCTTAGTGTCTCTGTCCATGGTGGGCCACCAGAATTTGCTGCGTAGGACAGCCAGGGTGCGACCCATCCCTGGATGGCACGTGAGTCGGGTCCCATGGGCCCAGTGTAACACCTCTGACCTGACAGGATCTGGTACAAACATAGCGTTAGCCGGCCCTGTCCCGGATCGGGTGCAGGACGTTGAGCCACCCGGACTCGATCTTCTATTTCCCAGGTGAGGGTTGCCAGAATGCGCGACTGGGGCAGGATGTGCTCCTCCTCAGGCGCCGACTGCTCCGTGGAAAAACTCTGGATAGTGCATCTGGTTTGATGTTCCTGGAACCTGGGCGATAAGTAAGCACAAAATTAAAACGGTCAAAAACAATGCCCACCTTGCCTGCCGAGAGTTCAGTCTCTTTGCTGTCTGTATGTAGGTCAGGTTCTTATGGTCGGACCAGACCACAAACGGTTGAATGGCCCCCTCCAGCCAATGACGCCACTCCTCTAAGGCCAACTTGACCGCCAGGAGCTCTCTGTTCCCCACATCGTAGTTCCGCTCTGCTGCCGAGAGCTTACGTGAGTAGTAGGCGCAGGGGTGGAGCTTCTGGTCAGTGGAAGAGCGCTGGGAAAGAACTGCTCCTACTCCCGTCTCGGCGTCGACCTCCACCACAAACTGCAGTTCAGGATCTGGCTGTATGAGTACAGGGGCCGACGTAAACCGCTGCTTCAGGTCCTTGAATGCTCCTTCTGCCTCCGGAGTCCAGACAAAAGGTCGCGCAGTGGACGTAAGAGCCGTCAAAGGCGTTGCCAGTCTACTGAAGTTCGGATAAATCTCCTGTAGAAATTAGCAAAACCCAAAAATCGCTGAACCTCCTTGCGGCTGGACGGAACCAGCCACTCCTTACCGCCGTAACCTTCTCCGGGTCCATTTGGATCTGTCCCTGCGCGATAATGTAGCCGAGGAAGGTAACGGACGGTGCGTGAACTCACATTTCTCGGCCTTCACAAACAGCTTATTCTCTAATAGTCTCTGTAGTACTCTCCGGACGTGCCTCTGGTGTTCCTCCAAGTCTTTAGAAAAAATCAAGATATCATCCAAATAAACAAAAACAAACCGTCCAATCATGTCCCGTAAAACATCGTTAACTAGGTTCTGGAAAACCGCAGGGGCATTCGTGAGTCCGAACGGCATCACCAGATACTCGAAATGGCCCAAAGGAGTGTTAAAAGCGGTCTTCCACTCATCCCCCTCCCTAATACGCACCAAATGGTATGCGTTACGGAGGTCTAGTTTAGTGAAAATCCTGGAACCCCCGAGGGGAGTGAAAACAGAGCTGATCAACGGGAGTGGGTATTTGTTCTTTATGGTGATCTTGTTTAGCCCCCGGTAATCTATGCATGGTCTCAATGATTTGTCCTTCTTGTCCACAAAGAAAAACCCCGCACCTACCGGAGAGGACGAGGGTTGTATTATCCCGGCTGCCAAGGACTCCTGGATGTATTTTTCCATCGCCTCGTTCTCTGGTCTCGAGATGGTGTAGAGACGGCTGTGGGGGAGAGGAGCACCTGGAAGGAGGTCGATGGCGCAGTCATAGGGTCGGTGAGGTGGAAGCGACAAAGCCTGATGCTTACAAAACACCGCCGACAGGTCGTGGTAGATGGACGGAACCGAAGACAGATCCGTAGGTTCAGGTACCGGGTTGGATCTAGAGGAAACAGGGGCAAAGCAGACTGCAGGCAAGATAAATGGCAAAAGTTACTCCATGACACCACTTGGTATGTTGCCCAGTCTATGTGGGGTTATGTTGTCTTAGCCAAGGTAGACCCAATACAATAGGAGTGTGCACACACTCAAAAATGTAAAACTAATAGTTTCTTTATGATTACCCGACAGGAGGAAGGTTACGGGAATCGTCTGTTCTCTGATCTGGGTCAGCACCTCTCCGTTCAAAGCCTTAACTTCCAACGGCACCTCCAACGGCACAGTCCGGATGCCCAACCTCTTAGCCACTCCCCGGTCTAAAAGGCTTTCATCCGCTCCTGAATCAATCATAACCTCAAAAGATCGGGTCCGATCTGTTAAAATAATCGTTCCCTCCATTCTCACAGGCTTGGGAGATGAATGGACTTGGCTCAGCAGTACCTCTCCCATTACTGCCGAGCCCCCCCTTTTCCCGGACGGAGAGGACACGAAGCCGGAAATGTCCTAACCGCCCGCAGTAGAGGCAGCTCCCAGTACTGACTCGGCGTAGTCTCTCCTCCTCAGTCAGATGAGTTCGGCCCACTTGCATGGGTTCAGGTGCGGCTGGTTGCAGTGGCCTACTCGGTGGATCCGGATAACCGCTGGTTAGGCCTCCTCAGTCTGGGCGTCCGCCACCCCGCGGTTCTCTCGCTTGGGCTGGGAAAAACCCCCTTGAGGCGCGGTGATTCCCGGCCGTGGACTTGTAGCTGACCTCTGTGATGCCTGTAGGTCGGCCTTCTCCCTCTGTCGCTCCCGTGGCGGTTATCAATCCTGATGACCCCGTAATGAGTTCATTTAGGCTCTCTGGTGGATCCTGCCGCCATCTCGCCCTTAAGTTCCTCGGAAATGGCATTCAAAAATGCTCCACGAAGAGCCTCCTCGTTCCACCCGCTCTCGCGGCTAGTGATCGAAACTCGATCGCGAATTCCGCCACACTGCGATTACCCTGTCGAATTGAAAACAGTCTTTTAGTAGCCTCCTCTCCTCGAACCGGATGATCAAAGATCATTCTCATCTCCGTGATGAAGGCAGCGTGGGAGAAACATACAGCTTCCTGTCTCTCCCAAACAGCCGAGGCCCAGTCTAATGCCTGCCCCTCAAACAGCCTATTAAAAGGCGATTCTTGAACGTTCACTCTTGTAAGTCTGTGACTGTTGTTCAAAAACTAGGAGCACTGTGTTAAAAACGCCCTGCATGACCCCAGATCTCCACTATACGGTGCCGGGCGGTGGTACATACCTCTCTGTACCCCGGAGGCGGTGCCTCCGTAGTCTGCGCGGAGAGGTTGGGAGCGCCAGTAGACGGTGGTGTGTTGAGGGCCGCCATCCTGTCGCTCAGCCCCGATAGGTTGCGGGAAAACTCCTTCATGTGGTCCATGAGAGCCCGGAGAGTAGCGTCATGCTGTTCCAGAAGCGCGGTCTGAGCTGCGACCGTCTGTGGCAGGGTGTGTGGCTCTGCTGGGTTCATTCTGGCCAGATCGTACTGTTATGTTCTGGTCGGATAACCCAAACGCAGGCACACACGTACAGTTCACAAAAGCAAGTTTATTTAAATGATCAACTTATAACTGTCGGTTTCTTCGGGGATAACGAGGGGTAGCAGGGTCCAGACCGGGTTGAGCTGGAGCGTGGCGAGCTGAAGGACCGGCGAGGCTCAGGGATGACCGAGGAGGCGAGAACCGGACTGGAGGTAGGGCGGGAAGGATCTGCGGTGAACAAAGGAAACAGGTAAGTACATACATAAATCCAAACTCTACGAACGCGACGTATTACTAACTGTAGTCAATGTTACGATCTGGCGTCGAGGAGCAGGCTGCGGTGCTTCTTATTCCCTCTTGATTGTTCACTCGGCTCAGCTGGGCTTGCTTCGCCGGCGCTCCCGCACACCTGTCTCCTCTCTGCGAATCCGTAGGGGCGGGGGAGTCCGGCACGGAGGCCACGGCCAACTGTGCCGAGTCCTGATCCCCCGTGACAGTTACTCGATGGAATTCAACTTTCCGACAGCTGAAGTCCTTGCTTAGCTGTGACTACCAAACTTTGTGCAAGGTCTTGGACGTTAGAGGGCACAGAGAGACTATTTTCACTCTAAGAGAGTGGGCTCAGATTAAAGAACTGGTCAGCATTCTGAAGCCCTTTGCTGATGCCACTGATCTCACTCAGGAGAGAAAGTTGTAACCATAAGTGCTGTGATTCCATGTGTTCTCTCTCTCAACAATCACTTGGAAAACCAGAAAAAGGAACACAATACTTGGTCAACCTAATCCACAGTCTTCAAAGATCACTGCAGAGAAGATTCAAAGGCATCTTTGTCAATGTAAAAATGTCTCATACAGATCCCAATGAAGGAATCCTGCCATTCTCTGATCCTGTTTATGTCAAAGCAGCTGTTCTTGATCCAGCCTTTGGGGTTATGTGGATAGAGCATGATGTATTGGTTGATGACAAGCTGAAGGAGCAGTTGACCATGGAAGTAAAAAGTAAGTAATAGGCTAATTTTAGAATTAGACCCCATACTTGTAAATACTACATTATTAGTAGTATTTTATTTATTTATTTCAGAAATTGGAAGTGCTGCACAATAAAGTTTATTGTTTATCAAGACTGCAAACGTTTAATGGTTTATTGAATAAACCATTAAAAGTTTGCAGTCTTGATTTAAACACCAAAGTAATCTTATTCCTAAATGACAATGTTCAATGTACGATCACAGCAAACAAAAAAAATTGCATTGGCACTACTGCTGGCCCAGAGAGAGCAGTTAATTTGTAATATGTATGAATTAAAATGAGACCTTAAATCATTTATTAAGTTTCTGACTGCTTAAAAAATCTTTTAAATTAAATATATTTTAATAGACTACATCAATTAACATTTTGTCAGAACATTTATTAAATGACATAAAACTTATTTTTATTGTCTATTTAGGAAAAAAATATGATGCTTAATGTATCCAGAATCATGCAACTCTAGAATTTTGTGTATGCTTATTTGTATTTTACATTTTTGTGTTTTAGATCTGATTCTCCAGGAGGCAGAGCGTACCAATATAAAACAGACAGATCATGGAGATGAAGAAGAGCAAATCAAAGGGGATGAAACTGGGCTGTTCTTATACCACAAAAAGCAAAAGAAATCTACTCATTTCAGCCCTGCTGCCCAGCTCAACCATTACCTGGACAATTGTGATGGCCAGAACTGCCTTTTGTTTTGGGGAATGAACAAGGAGAAAATGCCTTCACTTTTCCAAATTGCAATGAGGGTATTAGCTGTGCCTGCTTCAAGTGCACCTGTTGAGCGTGTGTTCAGTCATGGGGATTATTATGAGGCCCCATCGTTCACAACTTAGTCCCATTGTCTTGGCAAATCTTATTTTCTGTAAATGCAACAAATTTTAGACTGTTTCAATTAAACTGAATTAGACAGATTGGATTATACATCTTAGACTCTAAATGTTTTGTGTAAATAACAATTTATTTTATTTTCAGATATTAATGTAGCACAGATGTTTACAAATTCATCATTTCTGTGCAAAAATAAATTTGTATTGGAAAAAATTACCTCTTTTTATTTTAGTACTTGACTTGAATTGACTTGAATTGACTTGAAACTTATCAGGACTCGACTTGACTTGCTTAGGGTGAACCCATGACTTGACTTGACTTGCTTGATTTATCTGAACTGTGACTTGAGACTTGACTCGAGACTTGATGGTTAAGACTTGAGACTTGCTTGGACTTGACCATGTGTGACTTGTCCCCACCTCTGGTATAAACTGTGAAGAGAGCGAATCGAACCACCAGGGACAACCGCTCTACCACTGAGCCACTAAGCCCCACTTCTGCCACAGTCATTTTCTAAAAACATCCACTTGCTCGGGTGGGTTTTCTTTGGGTACTCACTAAAGCCCCACTAACATCAAAAACATGCTGGATGCCCCTGGTGGAGAATGCAGATAAGGAATAACTGCTATAAATGTTTACAGCTGCACTATGTACATTGATGGAGCAATAACAGTCGTTAGGAATACATGTTTTAGAGCCAGTGCACAGGCAAAGCTATGATTGTGTGCTAGAATTTTCTTTTGTGTTGTGGATGTGGGCTTGTTCTTGAGTTTGTCTACCATCAAAATGCCGCTCCAGTTGTCTCCTGTGCACAGTATGTAGAGCGTCAGGAGGGCACTGCCAAAGTTTTGAAAGTTGTAGTAGGGACTCAAGCCGACACATGGATACTCTGGAGTACACTCTAGTCACGAGAAAGATCAAACAATCAATATATGATAATAATATAAACAATATACACATTATATTAACAATGTTTTAAATACATACGACAAACACAATATGTTTATAATAATATATGTACTGTGCTAGTGTTTTTGACTGACCAAGTGACGCAGCATAAACTTCACTGCTCATAAAAGGAACTGTGAATCAACAAAGTTTAGAAGACTTACAGGGTAATGGTCCTCTTTGCGAAGCCCTCTACAGACCACACCATAATCTCCTGATCCCAGGCATTCTGTGACCAAGTCATTAAACCCTGCACACAAAAAACTATAGGACGTTAATGTGCTGACTAACATAGTAAAAATAACTATTAAAAACTCTTTCTTCTCCTGTAAGACCAGACGCCTGAGTCTACACAAAAGACTAAACAGCCCAACAGTGAGCACAGTGTTGTCACCAGGATCAGTGAAGAGTGGATGTGATCTGTGTCGTGTCTGACCTGTCTGTGACGGCCGAGTGAACTCTGACCAAGTCTTAGACAAGCTGGTCTTGACGTTTTGCAGTTTTGATGTCAAAAACTTTTTGATCTTTGGGATTAGTTGTAAATTTTTCCAAAATACAACTATTCATTTTGCTTGTACTTTAACATATAGCTTAGTTTTAACAAATTTTATCAAATTTAAACACTTTCAATAAACCAAAACAACATATAACACTTTGTCTATTAACACATTAACACAACTGCAAAATGGCGGATCAGCACGTGACTCTAGTGGTAATTACACTTGCACATGAACCTTAAATTAATATGTGCGTAACTTGTACATTAGGTGCTTTAAGATTCACTACATGTACATAAATCTACAATAAATCAATGGTAAAGACACATGTAACTAAAAGTACACCCGCTTTCTCTCCACGGTGCTAGCTTGCAAACCTCCGCTAGCTTAGCATAAATTAGCTACAGTGTTTCTGTAACTGTGCATTTACACAGATACATTTCGGAAGTTTCATCCCAACACTTGTACTGTTTTCATGTGATTTCACAAACTTCACACCAACCTGAGAAAAGAATACAAGAGATAGATGACTTCATCTTCTGCTTCATTTGACTGCAGGGTTTATTCTGCAGTTCTGCCCCTTGGATTCCTAACCCCGTTGTTGGTGCGCCCCTTGTGACACTCCAAAGTATTGTATTATACAGTTAACGCATCTTGTTAACACATCTCAAAATAAATTTATATCTGTTTTTAACCATTTTTCTCAAGTATATTGAAACAATGTATTACTATGAGCCTTACATATGGCACAGAGTCTGATGATACATTTAACTCTAAAAAGAGCAATGTCATGGTTGTTTGAAGCAAAGATGTTAAGACATTACTGCCTGTACATTACACTGCCTTTGATCTGTGTGACAACCCTCTTGTGACATGCAAAGAAATCAGATACCTTGGTCACTTTTTAACAGATGTGTGACTGATGACAGCGATGTTCAGAGACAGTGTGTAAACTCTATGCACAGGTCAATTTCTTGATTCATAAGGACATACAGATAGTGTTTGAGAGGTAACAAACATGTCTACAGCAGTGTAGGTAAGTGCACCTAGAGAATCTGGTTTAAAGCTGATAAATGAAGACTTATCCACTGCTGCATGAGAACTAAAGATAATGTTTCAAGAGAAAGTGACTGACAAACCTGTCCTGGGAGAAGACCAAGGGCTTGAGGGTCATTTATCCTCTTTGGAGTCCCCCTGGAGACTCGAGGGATGTAGTTGTAGTCTTTGGCCACCTTTACTGTGTGGACATGTTAGGGCTGTAATAATAAAAAAACATTATTAATAGTATTATTATGTTGTTGTTTCACTGTGTTGATAATGTTGCATAAATATTCCTTATTCACACATCTAATAATGCATAGAGGTATGCAGCAAAGCATTTGTGAAGCCACAACTTTGCACAACCTTGAGGCGGATGGGCTACAACAGCAAAAGACCCCACCTTTCTAAAGGGCAAAAGTCAGGGTCAATTACACTAAATTAAAACACAAAATAAATATAACAATTGCCTGTATAAATTAAATGTACTCTTAAATTTTGACATTGCAAATAAGTACTTTAATCACATAACATCACTTGAGCACATGACGTGGGGCTGGGCATAGATGGTGTGGGGCTGGGCATAGATGGTGTGGGGCTGGGCATAGGTGGTGTGGGGACCACATTTGTCACAAAATGTGCTTATTTTTTTACTTCTGTAAGCACATGACGTGGGGATGGGCAGAGGTGGTGTGGAGACCACAAGCTTTGTGGCTTTGCCTCGGTAAACTTCTTGTGAATGCTTTGCTAATATTTATCTGCAGTTCACTGCAATGTTTTGGTGTAAAGCAGGAACACAATTATTAACACAAACACAAAAGACACAAAATAATACAATGAAGTAATGTTTTAGTTTGTTCATGTCTGTTCTCACCTTGATCACTGTCCTCAGTTGGTTGCTACTTGCTCCCAACACATCCCTTTAACTCTAGCAAGTTTCTTTTCCTCAGTCCACTCCAGGACAGCCTTAATGATGGTCAGGAGGGCTCAGGAGCCAAGCACAGCAACGTCCTCCTCCCAGTTAGGCTGCACACCTACTGTCGCCAGCAACTCTGAACAAAACGGTACATGTTTCAAATGGGTATCACACTCAGGGTGTTTAGTCCTGACATTTAGAAGTTTTAGAGTAACAGGATCTACTCGGTTGCCTGTGTGAATGTGTTTAATGTACCCTGAACGTGTAAATGATTGTTATTAATGAAAGTGAAGTGGACCTGACTGTTGTACCGTGTCGGGTTAGGTCATAATCAAGCGTCTCTCATGGAAACTCCTAAATGGTCTTTAAATACGGCAAAATACAGCAAAATACAGCGAAATACAGCAATATACCGCCATCCACCAGAGGGCACGACTTTACAAGTGTAAAAATCATGTTTACAGCCTGGTACAAAAGATGGCTCCGGTCTCTAGAGCTTCTAAAGTTTTTAATTCGGGACAACTCTTAAGTTTAATTTTTGATTAATATGTTTATGCTATCTGAAAACCATTGTTTTACTATGGCGTAAAGCCGAAAAGCCCGGATGTAGCTGCCATTTTATTGCCCTGTCATAATGACAGTACTGGTAAATACAAGACCAATCGGCCGATAACCTCTATGGTCATAATACACTCCACAGAACAGATACATCCTATTCATCAATAGGTAGGAGTGGCTAGATTAAGACAGTTGTTACTGCTTAGACACAAGTCTTTGTAAACCAAGTAACAAGATATACAGTCCATGTGAAATAGAAAAGAATAAACTCACGGTGATCGTGTAACTGGTCAAAAGAGGATTTGCAAATACTAAAGAATGCTATTAGCCGGAGGAGGAGAAGCAAACGATCCTCCATGAAATGGATCACAAGAAGCCAGAAAGGTCTTGGCTTTTTAACAGACTCTTGCTGTCTCTTTGTAGATTCATCCAGGTTTTCATCTAAAACATGGAGCAGAGAACACAAATAGACAGTGGGGTATTTTAGTTATATTAACTAATAACAGTTCAGTGGCTGTTGTATGAATTGGTTTAATAAATTCAAACCAATCAAGGTGTGCTTCATTTGTAAAACTGGAGGTGGGGAGACACAGAGAATATTTAGGGAAGAATCAAGATGGAAAAAAGGAAAAGGAAAATGATTGTTATGAAGACTACATTATAGCTTTTTGTATATAAATGATGCCATTTTAACAAACTAATGGGCATATTCTAAAGACTGACTTATAGTTCAGTTAAACATGTTTAAAAACAGGTCACATTAACTTTTACCCACAAATTAGGCACTGAGTCAAGGGTAATATGCAGATATTACTACATTAAAGAGGATCTGTGTATTATCTATTATGAAGAAGACAAAAAGGATAAACTTACTGCATCTCTTTTATCTGGCCTTGTGTTTAGGCCCTGAACAAACTCATATTTATGTTCCATATCTGTGGCCTCAGCTCATTGACCAGGTACTGGGTCCTAGTGCCTGTCAGACTGGATTCTCATTCTTATCTATTGAGTTAAATGAGTTATTTGGTTTAAGCCAATCTCCTTTTTAACCTATCTAACTTAATTTAAAATAGTTATCCAATGCTACAACTAGCTACAACTAGCCTGAACAGTAAAAACACAGTGTAACATGTGGTCACAAATAAATGTATTTACAATGTTTCTGAGGTCAATCAAACCACAGTTTATAGAAATAAGTGCCTAAATCCCACCTCAATAGGTCTAGTGTTAAGTGGTGTATATATTTTTATTAAATGACATTAACATTGAATGTCAGCATTGTTGATCGGTCCTGGAAACAGACCTTTGCGCCACAACATAAAGTACGTCCACTCTCTGAACTATTAGGGGAGCAACCACTGAATGTCACTGCAGTCAATGGTGAGCCTATTCCATATGATGGATGGATTGAACTGTTATTCAACCTACCTAACAATGACAATCCGCACCTCACCATCCGTGTCCCATTCCTGGTCAGACATTCTCAAAGACATTTGAAGAACATGTTGAGGTGTTACGCCGGGTCTTGCGTGCCCTCAAACAGCATGGGGTAAAACTCAGGCCCACTAAATGTGAGCTCTTCAGGAAAGAGGTGCGCTATGTCGGACGTCTGGTTTCTGCCGAAGGAGTCCGTATTGACCCCAAAGACCTGGAAGCCATTAAGGCTTTAAGAGACAACACCCCAAACTCTGTTGGAGAGGTTCGTAAGCTCCTGGGGTTCCTCAGCTACTATCGAACCTATATCCAAGATTTCTCAAGAATTGCCAGACCGATGTATGAGCTTCTAATTGCAAAGAACCTGTCCAGTAACCACATGGCACACAATTTAAAGAAGACGCCAAAGATAAAGCGAATGCAGATGCCATCAAAGACACCTATTTGCTGGACTGAGGAGCACCAGAGGGCTCTGGGCCAGCTCATCAATGCCCTGTCAAGCCCACCAGTTCTCGCCTACCCAGACTTCACCCTTCCTTTTGTGTTACACACGGATGCCTCAGAGCAAGGTCTTGGTGCTGTACTGTACCAGCGACAGGAGGGTAAGCTGCGAGTCATCGCCTATGGGTCGCGAACATTGACACCTGCAGAAAGGGGCTACCACCTTCACTCAGGTAAACTGGAATTTCTGGCTTTAAAGTGGGCCATATGTGACAAATTCAGAGACTATCTTTACTATGCATCTCACTTTACTGTCTACACGGATAATAATCCACTAACCTATGTGATGAGTACAGCGAAGCTTAACGCTGTTGGTCACCGGTGGGTCGGTGAGCTTGCTGACTTTCGCTTTGAAATAAAATACAGGCCATAGATGCAGACACCCTGTCCAGACTGCCATTGGACATTAACAGTTATGTGGAGGCCTGCACGAAAGAACTGTCCAGAAACACAATCCAGAGCATTTGGGATGGTAGTCGTGTGGCAGAGTCAAAAGATGTTGCTTATGTAGCTGCACTGGACCTGTCGCAAAACAGTTTTTCGCTGCCTGACTTACTCCCAGCCATAAACCATGGTGAGCTTGTGAAAGCGCAACAAAATGACCTCATTATTGGCCCAGTCCTAAAGCTCAAAGAGACAACCAAAACACTAACTAGTGACATTAAAAGCAAAATAAGTGGTCCAACTAGAAAACTGCTGTTTGAGTGGGACAAACTACAACTTAAAGAGGGCTTGCTGTTTAGAAAGACTAGTCAGAGATGCCAACTTGTCTTGCCTGAGTTGTATCAGCCAACAGTCCTTAAACTCCTTCACAATGATATGAGCCATGTTGGAAATGAGAAGGTATTGGCATTAGTCAGAGACCGCTTTTACTGGCCATACATGAAGCGAGATGTAGAGGCTTATGTAACAAGAAAGTGCCCCTGCATTAAAAGCAAAAGCCTGTCTCCCACATTAGAGCGCCCATGGGGAGCATTACCACCAGCTCGCCCTTAGAACTAGTGTCAATTGATTATCTCCATTTGGAATCTTGTAAAGGAGGCTTTGAGTACATTCTGGTTGTTGTCGACCACTTTACCAGGTTTGCTCAAGCCTATGCAACCAGAAACAAAGCGGGTAAAACCGCAGCAGAGAAGCTTTTTGAGGATTTTATTCCCAGGTACGGCTACCCACACAAACTACATCATGACCAAGGGAGAGAATTCGAAAACGAACTCTTTAAAACCTTGCAGTATTTAAGCAAAGTGGGACATTCACGTACAACACCCTATCATCCCCAGAGCAATCCTGCAGAAAGATTTAACCGCACTCTTCTCCAGATGCTGCGAACATTGGGATCAGAGGAAAAGGAGAGATGGAAAGACCACCTGACACATGTCGTGCATGCCTATAACTGTACCAGGCATGAAGCCACAGGTATGTCGCCATTCTATTTAATGTTTGGGCGGCACCCGATTGCCTGTGGACATGATATTTGGTCTAAACTCAGAGGAAGACCCCAGTACCCCTCGAGGCTATGCAGAGAAGTGGGCTGCGAGGATGAAGGAGGCGTATAGAATTGCCTCTGAGAACAGCCAACAGTCAAGTGCAAAAGGAAAGAAATCTTATGACAAACACATTAAAGGTGCTGTTCTTCAAAGAGGTGACCGTGTCCTGGTGCGTAATCTAGGAGAGAGAGGAGGTCCTGGAAAACTGAGGTCATACTGGGAAGACACAATCTATGTTGTAAAAGAGAGGATTGCAGATGGACCTGTCTACAAAGTGACACCTGAGAATGGAGGTAATAAAGTCAGGACACTTCATCGCAACCTTCTCCTCCTAGTTAATGACTTACCAGTAAACTTACCTCAGGCATCTTCAAAACAGCCACTAAAGAGAGACTCAGACCAAGCATACTTAACTCCAGAAAGACACCTTACCCGAGTTAAGAGACTATCAAAACAAGATCAAGGACTCAGTGACTCACAAAGGAATACATCTTCAGATTCAGAGGATGAACGTGTCCAATACTGGGTAAGAATCCCACAGCCAGTCACAAGAGCACGACCTGTTAATGAGCTTCATGAAAACAGACCAAACACCACAGCTAGAGTAGGACCAGCCAGACCTACCCCTGCAAGAGATCTGAGAGGACACACTCCTGCGAGCAGACATACTCTTGAGATTGAATCAGTGAGAGAAAACAGAAACTATGTTAACACCGAGCAGCAACAAGAACTTTGCACAGAACATCTTGAGGCTGAGGACAGTTCACACATTATACCAGGGCCTGCGGAGGATGCACAGGCTGAGGCCAACTAGGAGGACTACAGTGAACCAGCTGACCCACAGCAACCTGCACAGGTTAGGAGGTCCACGCGCACGAGGAAACCGCCTCAGATGTTCACATATGACTGCCTGGGACAGCCCTCCCTTCAGCCATCCTACCAGCTGCCACCAGCTGTCAGCTCCGTAGGAGCCTTCATGCCACCAGCTGTACCTGTCTGGGGAATGGACTCAAGCCCAGTGGTATATTGCACACCATACAGACTTATTCCACAGCACTTCACGCACCCACTATATCCATTCACTCCACCCGCACATTACACGTTTTCTTATTGATGAACAATTAAGACTGAGATGCATTAAGACATGGACTTTAAAGAAAATTTATTCCTTCATAACAGTAGTGAGAGTTAAGATAATTTGATTTGCAAATGTCCGAGTCATTTTCTGTTGTCAGGGAGTGTGTGACGCACACAAAATGTGTGGTCCCATTTTATTTAGTCGATAATGTTTTTTAGAATAGCACTTGGCACCAATTTGATGTTCAGAACACATGTCAATTTTAGTTTTGGGGTGCGCCACTTGGGGGCAGTGTGTGGGTTGTGCTTCAGGCCTGGGCCTCTCTCTCTGAGAGTCTCGCGCAGTTTCCTCATTCTATGAGCGACACTGCACAGAACAGAAGCACCTGTATACTGTCTCATCATTCCTCCTGTTTCTACAGGTTAGTAATGTGAAGAGCACAAAATATATAAATATGAACAGCATAACATCTTGGTTGATAATAGTTTACAACTTGTTTACTCTAAGTCAGCTCGAGCAAAGCCAAATGGTATGGGTATGCTCTACAGCAGGCCTCAACATCAACATGTAATGATTTCCTCCATTATTTTGTTGATAAAGTAGCCTCTGTTAAACAGAGCATTAAGAACATGTCTAACAGTTTTGACCTGTGCTCTTCCCTGTCCTCTCTGTGTTTAATGTGTTTGAGCCAGTATCACTCTCTCCTCTCTGAGGTGGTCCAGAGGCTGAGACCAACCAACTGTCCTCTGGACATTATACCATCTAAAATACTTAAACAGGTTTTTAACACAGTGGGCCCATGCCTCCTCTCATTTATAAACAGCTGCCTGAGTTCAGGTTCTGTACCAACCGTATTCAAGCACGCAGTAGTCAGGCCTCTGCTAAAAAAACCCAACCTTGATCCAACTGTTTTGTCAAATTTTAGACCTGTGTCCCATTTACCTTTTCTGTCGAAGGTTTTGGAAAAGATAGTTTTCTTACAGTTGCAGTCTTTTCTGGAGAACAATCAGATCTTCGAAAAGTTTCAGTCTGGCTTCAGGACACGACACAGCACTGAGTCCGCTCTTCTCAAAGTACAAAACGACATTCTCCTGTCCCTTGATGAGAAGAAGCCAGTGCTGCTCATAATGCTGGATCTTACTGCAGCGTTTGACACCGTGGACCACTCAGTCCTCCTGACACGCCTGGAACAACAGGTTGGGCTTCAGGGACCTGTGCTGCAGTGGTTTAGGTCGTATTTAACAGAGAGGACTTTTTCTGTTAGGATTGGTGACTTCTCCTCCTCCTCGGCCCCCTTGACCTCTGGAGTGCCACAAGGTTCCATTTTGGGCCCTGTTTTATTTTCCTTGTATTTGTTGCCGTTAGGTGCAGTTATTTCAAAGCACAATATGTCCTTTCATCTGTACGCAGACGACCTGCAGGTTTACCTTCCGGTTGTCCCTGCTTGTCCCAATAGTTTTCAGACCATCAACAGATGTTTAGAGGACATTAAACTGTGGCTGTCCCAGAATTTCCTCTGTTTGAATGAGGACAAAACTGAATGTATTGTGTTTGGCACTTCCGACCTGCCCAGTGTATTAGCTCCTGGTCCTTTTGCTTTGGCCCCCCATCTTAATCACGTTGTCAAAAATCTGGGGTAAAACTAGACAGCAGTCTAAAATTTGAAAAACAAATAGATTCTGTGGTTAAGGCAAGCTTTTTTCAGCTTCGCCTCCTTTCAAAGGTTAAACCCTTTTTAAGTCGAGCTGATCTGGAGAAAGCCATTCATGCTTTTATCAGCTCCCGCATAGACTACTGCAATGCACTCTATGTGGGAATTAACCAAACCGGACTTCACCGTTTGCAGCTTGTGCAAAATGCTGCTGCCCGACTGCTAACTGACAGTCATAAATATGAGCACATAACACCTGTCCTATACTCCCTGCACTGGCTCCCTGTCCAGTTTAGAATTCATTTTAAAATCTTAATGTTTGTTTTTAATGCACTCACAGGCCTTGCACCTTCTTATTTGTGTGAGATTCTGACCCCTCACCAACCCAGCAGAGCTCTACGTTCTGCTGGGCAACATCTGCTGAAGGTGCCCGGTCCCGGTACAAACAGTGGGGTGATCGTTCTTTGCAGTGGCCGGTCCTAAACTCTGGAACTCATTACCCATTGAGTTACGTTCCATCCCTGACCGGCCTCTGTTTAAAGCCAAACTTAAAACCTATTTATTTAAAATGGCTTTTGCACTTAATTGCACTGCTATGTTTTATTGTGTAAATGTGTTTTTAAACCTATTTGTAAATATGTTTATTTTTTATTAATGTTGTTAAAGCACCTTGGTTCAATCTGTGGTTGTTGGAAGGCGCTATATAAATAAATTATTGATTGATTGATTGATTGATTGGTATATCTCAGTATTGAACTAGCTACAGCAGCGTGGCCACGAGGTCTTGCATCAGCGCGCCCCTAGCAATGTGTATGATTTAATGTTACTTTTACTGCAATTATAAGAACCCGGACAGAGTTAAAATGTATGTAATTGTTATGTCAGTGTTTGAAATTACAGTTTTGGTAATGCCAACAATATTACAGTTTGTGCTATTGTAAGTTTTTGTATTGAGTTAAATATAAAAAAGAAAAAAATGACTAATGTGCAGACCGTTTTGTTGGGTGCTCTGAATGTAATTTTGGTTATTCTTCAAAGAGTATTTGCTTGATCAGCTGGTAATATCTTACAATTATATCTATAAAACCAAATGCTATTTTTGTTCAAAATCACTATTCACACTGGAGTTTTCATAAACAATATAGATGCCTACAATGCATAGTTTTGGTACCATTACGCCATGTAATCGTATTTTTGGTATTTTGCTTTAATAAATTCTATGAGCGACACTGCACAGAACAGAAGCACCTGTATACTGTCTCATCATTCCTCCTGTTTCTACAGGGTATTTTCTGTTCGGGTCTGCCCTAGACTGGACCCGTAATATCTAGTATCTTCCTCATTACACATTTGTAATAGTCATCATATAACCAGAGCCGTATTACATCACACTGAGTGCTCACATTTCACTGTAAACACACTTGGCCCCACTTCTGGCATGCTCTTGGACAACAAACACTGCAGTCTCTGTGTTCAACTGGTCACTGATTCAGATCCTGCAGCGAGGAACGGAGAAATGGGAGAAAACTGCATTCCTCACAAAAGATTTTCACACCTGGTCAAGCAAAAACTTTTATGTATAAAGGAACTGAGGCCAGAAAATACAAAATATTGACACATATTTCCATAATTAGTGGCCTACATAGATTAAACATTAATTCATTCTCAGTTACAGTCTCTTTTGTATTTCCCATCATTATATTAATTAAGTTTTTATTTAACCTGTGCTGAAAAGAAAGTACAGACATCTCTCAAACAGACTGAGTGAAGTGTGGCTTCAGCCAGGAATGTGTCGTGTTTAGGCCTCAGTACACAATCTGCTGCCTCAACTCAAAGGCCACACTGGGTCCTAGTGCCTCTGACTCCCCATATTTTTCTTTTGATTTACTTTCACTAAAACTGTCATTTGTTGTATGCCATAATTGATATGTAAAGCGTCTTTGCCTCCCAGAAAAGCGTTATATAAAATTGATGTAATAATAATGATAATAATAGTAATTGATACAGCACGGATATGTTGGTAAATACCCCACTATTATCATGCAATTGCCAAGTTGTAAAGTGTGTGGTTGAAAAAATAAATATATTATTGTGGAATAAGTTTGAGAGAAAACAACAGATGTCTTTTGGTGATTTATTTAAGGAAAAAGAAAAAAGAATTCAGAGACATCTTTTGCAAAAGGAGGAATGGAAAATACAACTCTGTCTGTGTACAGAGTTGCATGAACAGTCCCAATGTTAACTAGGCGGGCTTAGAATTTATACTGAAATCACAGCAGATAAGAAAATGAAACACTGGCTCTCAGGGAGTGAGCCATCTAACATGAAAGACAATTTTATCAGTTTGAAAACAGTACAGATTGTGCGCACATCATTATGCTGCGGTCAAGGACAGCACAGAGCATGTGAAAGAGGAAAATATGATTTTCCCATTACAATTCCCTCCTTTTGATCAAACACAATTGATCAACCAAAATCAATCAAAACTCAATTAGGATACAAAACATAAATCAAATTAACCTAAGCTTTGTGAGTTGTACTACAGTTGTGGTGCCGAAAAACCCAGCCGGCTGACTAAATCAAGTAGAAACATTTCATACTATCAGTAGCTGACCTAACGCTGGGAAAAGAACACCACAGCCCCTCCCTCACAGGCAGCGTAACTCACTAGGGTTAAACATAAGCATTAGATGAAAAATATTCACAAAACAAATCAGTTTGTAAAACTTAAAACCTTCAAATCAAAAGACTTTACCTCAAAGAAAGCATTAGTGAAAAATTTAAAAACACCACATGTAAGTACACAATTTTAGCCTTAACGTGTCTAAAATAACAAAAATTAAAATTATCAGGTTCAAAAGTTGATTAGCTGTGATTGCTTTGGTGACTATGTTTCACAATTACTATTTCAAAAGAAAATTACATGTGGATTACACAGACATAGGAACATACTTAGTCATACTTAGTTTTCTTCAAATAGATGAGCAAATAAAACAGAATTAACAGAGTCACAATCAAGAGCAGAGGTGTCTGGGTTGTGGTCTTTGTCCTGTTGAGGCAATTCAACATAGAGTTTAGCTAGTTGCAGGTTAAAAAGAGAAGTCACTAATCTTCGGATGAGCGGAATAATGCAGCAGGAGACAAGGAAAAGAAGGATAATAACCACTAAAAGTATGCCTGCGAGTTTAGTTAACCATGTTTTCCAAACACCGCCCATTTCTAATGTTCAAAGATCTGTTCAATAATAGCAATAATAAAATGATAGTAACAAATAAAATAAAATTAAGCAGTTATCATAACATTAACATGCATGAGTATGTAATAATTGTTTAATAGATATTCAAAAATTAATCATTAGAGCAATTTTAAATGCAATAAAGAACCCAAAAAAAGATATATACATATATATTTGTCAGTATAAAACTGGTTATCAGTGATGTGAGGAACTGTGGGACAGATGAGTGTGTCACATGTTATAGTTACGCTGTTGAATTTGCTGAAAACGGTCAGCTCTATTTCTTCAGGTGGTACAGAGTCTTTCATAAACTTGATTGTAGGTGGGACCAGCTCTCGGCACTGGTCTCAACGTTGAACTGCGTTTACCAGAGCAGTTTCAGCGGAGGAGGTGAGCGAAAATCTCACACCAGTCTTCCCACGTAGTCAACGGTGGAGGTAGAGCTAAGGTCTCACCTCAGATCTCCCACGTAGGAGCTTGTTCTCGGGACAAGCCTCTTACTTTGTGATCATTCACTGGGTCCACTCTTTGACAGTGGGGAGCAGTTGACAAGCTGGTCAGGTGGAGGAATCTTCTTGCAGTGTTGTGCATGGATCCAAGGGGTTTTTCTGCGACCTTCACAGCCGTGTGGGTCGTGAGCAGGATCTGATAGGGCCCACACAGGGTTTGTCTCTCCAGCTGCGCTTCCTCAGGTTTCTCACCAGGATGTAGTCGCCAGGCTGGAGTTTGTGAAACTGGTGGGTGGCCGGTTTGGGCAGGGAATCAAGCACCTGAGATCTAATATTAGAGAGAATATTAGAGAGTGAAATACAATAGGATATCATTGGGTCTGGCAGAGTACTATCGGCCAGTGCTGCAGGTTTAGATGGGGTCCAAACCCAATTCCAGGAGGTAGTCTAAACACTATCTCAAAGGGAGAAAGGTTATTTCGCGTTTTACCTGTTGATTCAGATATTTTTGCCAATTTGCGTTTCAGAGTGCCATTTTCTCTTTCTACAGCTCCTCCAGAAGCTGGATGGTAGGAGCAATGAGTTTTCAGGTCAAATTTAAGGTGTTCACTCAGTGTTTTCAAAATGTCATTTACAAAATGAGTACCGTTATCACTCGTAATTAGATTCAGAAGTCCCCAGCGAGGAATTATTTCGCTTAAGATGATTTTTGCTACTGCGTCAGCAGTGCAGTGTTTTGTTGGGAATGCTTCTACCCACTTTGAAAACATGTCAGCTATTACAAGACAGTATTTCTTACCTTCGCAGGGTGTTAACTCAATGAAGTCCATTTAAATGTGGCCAAAAGGCCTGGAGGTGGGTTTGTGACCTCCAACATCTGTTTTGTTGTAGGAGTTACCTTTAGAATTGCTGGTTAAGCAGATGAAGCATTTTGAGCAAAAATCTTCAGCAAATTTGTTAAACCCACAGTAAACCAATGTCTTTGAAGGTCTTTTCTCATTCCTCCTTTGATACATGGTCAACGCCATGTAACAATTTTGCAAAAGGCAGGAAGAGGGCTTGAGGAAGACATGGATTGCCATTAGGGCCCATCCAAACACCATTTGTGTTTGTACAGTTTTTTTCCAAACAGCTTTGTCTGCTGGAGTGGAGATGCGGGCCAAATCAGAGAGTGAAACAATGTCAGAGTGAGTGCAAGTTTGATCCGTTGTCTGGGAGAGTAATGTAACAACATAGGGTGTGAGTGACGCTGCTTTTGCAGCTGCGTCTGCTCGTGCATTACCTAGAGAGACTGTGTCTTTGGCAGAGGTATGTGCAGAACACTTGCATACTGCCACGGCGGATGGGAGTAGCACTGCATCTAAAAGATCAGAAATCAAATCTTTGTGTGAAATGGGTTTGCCATCAGATTTGAGGAATTTTCTGTGGCGCCAAAGTGCTGCGTGGTTGTGTAGAACACCAAATGCATATTGACTGTCTGTGTAAATGTTAACTGTTTTACCAGATGCCAATTGACAGGCTTTGGTCAGGGCAATTAGTTCTGCTGCTTGCGCCGATAACCGAGGACTGAGAGGAGATGACGTCACTGTTGCATGATGATCCACAACTGCATTTCCAACGTGTGCAGTACCGGTGGTTGGGTCCTTGGAAGCTGAACCATCTACATAAAAAATGAGTTCAGGATTAGAAAGAGGAGTGTCAGTCAAATCAAGTCTTGGCAGACAGATAAGGCCAAGTTCAGAAAGACAACAGTGAGGTTCTCCCTCCTCTGGGAGAGGCAGGAGTGTAGCAGGGTTGAGAGTGTTACAACGTTTAACCTCAACATTCGGTAGGTTCAGAAGGGTGGTGTTGTAACGTAGCTGACGAGCAGGGGTCAAGTGAGCTGTCTTTTGTTCAGTCAGAATGTTGGAGACAGCATGTGGAGCAAAAGGGTGAGATGACTGTAGCCTACATAGGGACGAGAGGCAATTATTGCTGCTTCACAGGCTGCTAAAGCACGGAGACATGATGGGTGGCCTCTAGCAACTGGATCAAGGTGTGTCGAAGTAACCCACAGGCTTCAGCAGCTGTCCCTGTTTTTGGGCGAGAACAGAATTCATACAACCATCACGTTCATCAACAAATTGGAAGAAAGGCTTGTCAGGGTTTGGCAATGCCAATGCAGGGGCTGTCTGTAGTAGCAGTTTCAAATGAGTAAATGCAGAGTCAGCCTCAGATGTCCATGTGAGTTTGGAGTGAAGTGTCATGTCTTTTTTCAGAGTAAGATCACGTAGTGGGCGTTCTACAGTAGAGTAATTTGGAATAAAGTTCTGCAGTAGGAGCACATGCCAAGGAAAGACAGCATTTGTTTCTTAGTCAATGGTTTTGGGAAGTTGGCAATGGGTATCACCCTGTCTGTAGTAATGCTTTTTGTGAGTGAGTGATGACATGACCAAGAAACTGAACTTTCTGTTTTACAAACTGAATTTTAGAAAGTGAAACCTTGTGGCCCTGCTCAGCTAGGTGATTTAATAGAAGCAGTGTGTCAGTCTCACACTGCTCCTTCTGTCTGAACAGAGCATGATATCATCAACGTACTGCAAAATGGCAGAGTGTTGAAGTGTCAAATGAAAGAGACTGTCACGTAATGCCTGACCGTGAACGCTAGGAGGCCGCAATTTAGGCCTTGTGGCATTCGAGACCAGGAATAGAGTTTTCCTGCAAATTCAAAGGCAAACCAAAACTGGGAGTCTGGATGGACAGGTACAGAGAAAAAAGCATTTGAAATGTCAACCACAGAGAACCATTTTGAAGTTGTTGGAATTTGTGACATGATGGTGTATGGATTGGGACAGATTGGTGCTGGAGAGTGAATAGCTTCGTTCACAGCACGCAGGTCTTGGACAAAACGCCACTCAGTGGGCATTTCCTGTGGTCTGATCTTTTTACAGGGAAAATTGAGTACGGCAGGGAGAGTCAGAGCACTCAACAATTACACCTGCTTTCAGCAGAGAGTCAAAGACTGGTTTTATCCCCTGTTCAGCTTCAGGCTTCAGAGGATATTGACGTGCTTTTGGTCTGTATTCGGACTTTGGAGTTAGTTGGAGAGGTTTACAGTTTTTAATTAAACCTACATCATATTTGTGTTTGGCCCACAATGAGTCTGGTAACTGTGTTAACAGTGGAGACACATCACTGGGTGTGAGAGGCTGAGCATCGACTTTTGCGAGTGTGTGACAGGAAGATGGGGTGGAGTCATTTTGAGGAAGAAGGTAGCAGGAGCGGTTACAATTGACTCCTGCAGTGAATGGCACATAGCATGTGTCAAGCTCGTGAGTGGTAAATGTCTGGATTATCTGGGTCTTGTTTCCAATCTGTAGCTTTTAAACATTTTGTCATAAAAGACCAACATCACGCCATTGTTTGTTATGTGGTTTGGCTATTGAGACATGCGGGGCTGAGTTTTGGATTTTGAAGAACTTTGACAGTTTGTGAGGTAATGGAACATTATAAGCGCAAAAATCTTGGTTAAAGTACAGTCCATTCAGAATGAGTCGGTCAGTAGTTTGTCGGTACCAGCTTTCTTCATACTGTTCATCTGGACCCATGGAGACATGCGCTGTAACATGTAGTGCATTTGCCTTCATGAATTCAGAGAATGAGCTCATGTATTGTTTAGCGTTGTGTAACAAATTTGGAGTCAGCAGATGGTCCAATTTCCACTGATACACATACAATGGAGTGATCACTTCACATTTTATAAAGCAATATTCAGATTTGGTTTGTTTTATTTTGATACCATTTTCGTCTGCAGACAAGGTAATTCCTAGTGCGCACATTAGGTCACGACCTATTAGATTCACTGGACACAACTCAGACAACAGAAAGCTGTGTGTAGTGGACACTGATGGATCAGGTAAATGCCAGATTACAGATAGAGGTTTTGTGAATGGTTCTTTAACAATCTGTCCACTTGCACTAATGGAGTGAGTTGTTTTGCCATTTAATGCAGTTTGAATTTGGTCGTTTCTGATCAGAGATTTTGTGGCCCCAGAGTCAACCATAAATGACAGAGTTTTTCCATTGATGTCACATTTTATTACCGGTAATTTTTCACACACCGATGTTGTTAACTTAGCATAGGTACCTTTAAATATTTCAGCTTTTTTTTCATTTCAAGTTTCTTAATGGTTTCTGTCACTAAAGCAAGCAGTGGATCAGTTGCAAGCGTCTTCATTGCTTGTGAGCAGTGCGGTGTTGTGTGCATCATCAGTGACAGGTGTGGTGTCCTTTTCGTGTGTTATACTCATCTCATTTTGCGAGGCGAAGTCCTCGGTTCCTCATCATCACCAGCCAGTCAGTTGGGGTCACTCAGAGCAGTGTCAGAGCGTTGGTCAGCTCGGTCTCTTCTTTTCTTGGGACAGTTGTCAGCCCAGTGGCCTGGTTCAGCGCAAATGAAACACAGTTGAGACTTTCTGCGTCGCTCAACCTCGTCTCTGTCTGGGACGTCCACGACCTCTTCCTCTTAGTCGTCCCTCTACCTCTGTTGAAATGTGATGGTTGGGCAAAGGTCATCTTTGCAAAAGTGGAGACTAATTTTGCATCCACTTTTTCTTTTTATTGGCACATCTGATTTCTGCGTCCTGGGCGTAGCGGTGAATTTCTTGGACACGGTTTGTGTCCCATGAGCCCACCATTTTGTCTGTCATAATTTTAACAATGTCTTTTCCAAGGCCATTTTTAACATCATTTTGAACAGTTCTTCAAATGTACTGGTGTGTTGTTCAGCTGTCCAGGCAGTGGCAGCCTGGCCACTGTGTTGAATGCAATGTTGGCGTGCTCTAGCGGCAAAAGACATGACTGATTCATCTTCTCCACGCCTTAGTGACATCAAAACGTTCATGTCCATGCGGGCTGGGAACTGCTGGGTCAGAGCGGTGACAATGGCGTTCACGTATCTGGCATAGTCAGTGTTGTCGTCCCATTGGATTGTGGGAAGAGAATTCATGCCGTCATGGTCTTCAACCGCTGCTTGAATTTTTGAGTAATCTTCTAAGTTGCAGATTGTTCTCAGAATACCAGGGATCTCTGCACCGGTGGGCCTGTGCACTTGACAGAACAGTTTGAATTTTTGGCCCAATGTGGCGCCTCCTCTGTTAATAGGAGGTATATTGTCTTTCATTAATTGAGTCCATCTTGAGGGGTCTGGTGAGCGATACATAAGCACAGACGCAGGGTGTTCAGCCAGTCGTCTTTGGCGTTGTACTCGGTTTCATTGTCTGGGGATGGTGGTGGTGGAGCTGGATTTGGAAATTCAATCATAGGAGCTTGAAACACAGCCCCATAAGGTGTCTTGCTTCTCGTGTGAGACGGGGACAGGAAGGAGAAAGATTTGTCTGATGAAAGTTCAGTTGTGAAGGGTTGTTAGAGTTCTTAGGACTGGTGGCAGAGTCATATGAAGGAGGTTTGGTGACAGGACTTGACAGTCCAGTGTTCATTAGGGTGTTTGTTTCAGCCTGGGTGGTCAGATCTGGGTGCAGTTGAGCAGCTGTTGCAGAAGCTGCATGTGTCTGAGCCGCTTGTCTCTGCCTCTGGAGCCCTCCCTTTCTTCACTGTGGAGATGTGCAGCAGCGAGAGCGGTGACGTCATCGTCTTCACTCATGAGTGCCGGACCAACAGGCTGGGTCAGACTCGGAAAACAAGAGGACATCGCATTAGTTATGTTATCAGTTGCTTTATAACCTGTGCTTTGAAATGGCCCCTTTACTGTATCTAAGTGTTTTAAATTTCTTTCCCTATTTTCTTTTTCTTTCTGTTTCTTTGCTTCAACTGCTTTTTCCCACATCTCTAAACATTCATAATGTCTTTTAATCTCCTTTATTTGCTTGGGGTTTACTGATTTTTGGGCATAAGTCTCTTTTCTGCATCTTGTATTCTATTGCGTAATGCAGTCAAACTACTTTCACTCATTCGTCCATTAAAACCATACAACTTCCATTCATCCATTTTATCACAACTCCCTGGCAGGTTTCTATCATATATATCACATTGAATTCACAGAAGTCCTTTGCAGGACTGTTTTTACTTGTATTGGATCCCATATTTCAGATTAATTAAATACTCGTCAGTATTTAAGGTTCAGACAGATTATAGAGAAACTTTAGAACTACTAAAACCAACACAAACTAACAAAAACAACACAAAACAACAACACAAGACTAACAAAAACTAAAAACAACTAAAAACAACTAAAAAACAACTAAAAACAACTAAAAACCCTTTCAGAAATTATTATTACTCATTTTATGGCAATCCTGCTCAGTCAATCCTGACTTATGGTAATAACAATAGACCTTTCAGGTCAGGGCTTCTAGAAAACCCTTTCAGAAATTACTGTCGAATGGCAATTCTGCTCAGTCAATCCAGACTCAAATCAACAATAATAGACCTTCCCAGTCAGGGTTTCTAATACAGATACAAAACCTTTTAAAATTATTATGTGGCAATCCAGCCGTATTAATAATTTTAGGACCATCCGGTCTCGGTTTTCAGATTAGGACAATCCAGTCCAGACATAAAACAAAAGAAAAACTTTTCACAAAGCCTATTCAGAAATTATTATTACTCATTTTATGGCAATCCTGCTCAGTCAATCCTGACTTATGGTAACAATAATAGACCATTCCTGGTCTAGGCTTTGTTACAGTCAAAAATCACCTTTAGACACTGTTACAAAATGTTTTCTCTTAATTTATAAATTTGTAATAATTTTATCGTTTAGAGGTTATTTGAGTACGTTGGATCGAGAGATGACGATTGGAGGGTCGGCATCGGACAATCCTCCGTCCAGAAGAAAATTTGGGAAGAGGAGACCTCTTGGAGCGGTCTGGTTGATCAAACCCTTGTCCTTCAGCCGGGTCCAGCCGTCAATCTTCGATCCCATTTCTGACACCAAGAATTGTGGTTGAAAAAATAAATATATTATTGTGGAATAAGTTTGAGAGAAAACAACAGATGTCTTTTGGTGATTTATTTAAGGAAAAAGAAAAAGAATTCAGAGACATCTTTTGCAAAAGGAGGAATGGAAAATACAACTCTGTCTGTGTACAGAGTTGCATGAACAGTCCCAATGTTAACTAGGCGGGCTTAGAATTTATACTGAAATCACAGCAGATAAGAAAATGAAACACTGGCTCTCAGGGAGTGAGCCATCTAACATGAAAGACAATTTTATCAGTTTGAAAACAGTACAGATGGTGCACATCATTATGCTGCGGTCAAGGACAGCACAGAGCATGTGAAAGAGGAAAATATGATTTTCCCATTACAAGTGCTTCCCCCATTCCTCCATTTTATTTTTCAATAACTTCAAAACTCAATAAAATAATCCACAGTTGTAATAATCCTACTTCTCACATACTTCAGGTTTAACAGGGTCCTCGATGCCCACAACAGCGATGAAGGTGAGTTCATTGGCGATCACTGTCCCAGTCCACCTGCAAGGAAGTCCTTGTAGGCAAGACAGATGGTCCTCAAGCCATTACTGTGACAATATATTCATCCCATCCTCTGCAGGAGTAGACACCTCCATCTGAGACTCTGACACGAGCTGAGATTTCTTTCATCGTTTCTCTGAGAGTCAGAGTCTGAGTTTTGTCTGAACCATTCATAAGTTCCTTTAAAGCCCTGGACTTCACAGCTCAGAGTCACACTGCTCTGTTCTGGGATGGTGTCACTGGAGGTTTTCAGATGGACTCTGCGTGTCTTTGCTGAAAATACAACAGAATTAGAAATGCAAGAAAATGGTTACATTTACTAAGTTTAATGTAGGACATTGTGAAAGAAGTATTATTGTTTGTTTGTTTTTGTGAATAAAAGAACAGCTGAAAAATAATCTATTGGTCCCACATGAGTAAAAAAATAAATAACTGAAATGAACATTTGCCAAAATAATGTCTCTTTGTTAAAGTGGAGAGATCTGTGAACAGTGTGAAAGCAACACTGAGTCTCTGAGATATAAAGACTGTTCAGGACCCTCCAGAGTCACATGATCACCTGTGTTCACAAAACTGAAATAAAGAAGAACCACAAACATTGAATGAATAAACAAAGAAATACACATGTTTACATTAAAGGTGTGTAGTTTAAACCATATTTACATTTATCATGGCAGTAAAGTTCAAAAGTGTTCCTCAAAGCACCAACCCAGTATGACACAGAACTCTGAAGTACAGTTTACTGTAGTGTTGACCATTTCTTTTAACGTCAAAGACACTCATAACACTATAATATAGTCTCTGTGAGTGACTTTAGTCAGACTAAAGACAACTACAGATAGAAATATCAAAAGTAAAAGTTAAACAACTCACTTTGCACTTTCTTCTCTCTGCTCCACAGTGTTGTGAGATCTGGAGCCCTTTCTCCTCTACATCTGTAGTGTCCACTGTCAGACTCAGTAACTCTGGAGATTGTATATTCTCTTGTTGTTTGATGTAGGACTGAACCGGTCCTGCTCCACTGATACGTCCACTCAGTGTTTCCTCTGTCCTCAATCTCACATCTGAGAGTGACACTGTCTCCAGAAAAGATCTCAGATCAGTTTGGTGACACTGTCGGTACTGTATAAAAAGGAAAAAATACATCATAAAAAGTGTATATTTTTGTAAATATCATAATAATAACTATAGTGAAATAATTTATAATTAAATACATTTGTTACTGTTTTATTTTTTTCCAAATATATTGTTGGAATTCAAAAACAAAAAGTTTGCTCTCTCTCTCTTTAAAAGTTAAAAATATATCAAAAATATAAAATGATATATTCCATGTAATGTAAACTTATTGACTTTAAATGTAACAAATATTTCCAATGTTTGAGCTTTAAACAAACTCTTTCATTTTCTGAACTATGCATTTACTTTTTTAAATAAATATAAATGTAATTCTTTGCAAATAAATTGTTGGAATTCAATACAACACAAACACAAATGGGCTAAAGCACTAAAAGAAAATATATTAAATATAATAATAATAATTATACTTTTAAGCTTTAAACACCTTAATTTGTTCCAAGAACCACTTTTTGTTACAGTGACTTTTATTTTTATTTCAGATCTAGTTTTAAAAACATAACTGTACTCACCAGTTTCTAAAACAGTGACAGTGTTACTTTCAGATGTGTCGATATATTCATCCCATCCTCTGCAGGAGGAGACACCTCCATCTGAGACTCTGACAAGAGCTGAGTTTTCTTTCATTCTCTCACTCTGAGAGTCAGAGTCTGAGTTTTGTCTGGTCCATTCATAAGTTCCTTTAAAGCCCTGGACTTCACAGCTCAGAGTCACACTGCTCTGTTCTGGGATGGTGTCACTGGATTTTTTCAGATGGACTCGTGTCTTTGCTGAGGAGAGAACAATATTAGAAAAAAACAGTCAGTGAACCACAAAGATGAACGTAGACTTCTGCAGACTGGAAATGGTGATAGTTTTTAGATTTATTTGTTGTTGGAGAAAAAAAGCTGCTCTTAAAATGTTTTAAACCTCTCAGAAACATGTCAAAGGTTTGATGTGTTTAAAATACTGACCTGTTACCTTCAGTTCTTTCTTTGTGGACTGTTGTTCCCAAGAGGAAAAACAAAAATAAGAACCCTGATCTGAGGTTGTCACTGAAGAGATCATCAGTTCGACTGGGGCAGTACGTTGTATCCAAAGGTGTGTGTCCTCAGTCACAAGTGATCCATCTTTGTAAAAGTACAAATTTCCTTGACTATCTTGAACACAACAGAGTCACATTGTCACCTGTGTAAACAAAAGTAAAGTTAACAAAATGAAACTGCTTTAGAATAATACACATACAATGATAAACACAAAAAGAAACATGTCAGAGTTTTTCATTAAAGGCAACAGTTCAAGGCAGTTTGTTTCAACATCATTACATTTATTAACACCAGATGCAGTGTAGAGTGAGAGTGTATTTCCTCAAAGCACCAACACAGTTTGGCCCAGGACTCTGAATTATAATTGACTGTAGTGTTGACAGTTTCTCAAGTCTTCATGTCAAAGATGTAAAATTAAGCCCTGTGTTTTAAGAACAGACTAAAGACAAGTGTGGATAAGTGCTACACAAGTCCTCACGACACCATCCAGTGCAACAAAGAGATTCCAACCAGTGACATTTTTACTTTAAACACTGTCACAGGCAACAATATAAGTCACAAACACAGTGAGTGTATTTCTTGACGTCATAATGGGCCCAGGTGTCATATCCCTGTCCTATAGAGTTTAGATGTTGACCTGTTTAAAGTCAAAGTGTTGTAAACTCACAGATGAGCCCCAGAGTCCAGACCAGAGAGGGTCCCATCCTCACATCCAGCGCTCGTCACTCTGCCTCTGACAAACTCCAGCTCATTACAGGCTTCATCTACAGCACTCACAGAGGAAGAGGAGGGTACCTTTGATGAAGATATGTTTAACTGGTCTGCACTTCCTTTTTCACACTTACCTCACACAGACACTGAACCACAGCTTTCACACTTTGAGACTTTTCTCACAGTCGACCCATCATGCAACACCTGTTTAGAATAAAATAAAAATAGAATACATTTTAAATAATCATTAAACTATATGCATCACATGTAAGTCGGCAGTTAGCAGTAGAAGTGACACCTGTAGCACTAAAATATTGTAAACAACTAAATACAGTCTGATCATTGTGTGGCGAGAGAGAGAGAGAGATGATGATGGTCAAATTAGGAGGGTTGCTTGTGCACACAAGCACGTGCTTGTCTAATGGTAGACCTACAATTTATCCAATAGGCTATACTACGTTACTTGGTCCAACTACGCCACCTCAGGAATTTCACCTGAAGAATCAGATTGCTTATCCCCCTTTAAGGCACGCATAGGTTCTCCACCGAACATAGGCTACGACAGCCACGTTACATTGAGTCAAGCTTTATTTTTACAATGGCACAATAATAATTAAATTGTTCACTCTACACCAATAAAAACATTTACCACAACCACACACACGCGCACACACACACACACACACACACAAACGCACACGCGCGCGCACACACACACACACACACACAAACGCACACGCACACACAGATAACCACCGTATTTGTTAAAAGTACCCAACAACCCGTCGCCAATACAAAATAGTCCAATAGCAGCGGTTGTTTTGATACAAAAACACAAACAAAAGACGCAAACTGACCACGACCATAAACAATAAGAAAGAGAAGAGGCAAAGCAGCAGAGTCGACGCCTAGTGCCGCTGTTCCAGCTGAGCAATTAAATGTATCCGGCCAAACCGCTTCAAGTCATCCAGCCTATAGGAAATATTACGGAGTTATGGTTCAGCCCCAAAACCCATCCAAGCAATCTATCCCCCCATGTGTATGACCTACCGCTTTGACGTGCACAATTGCGTAGGCTTTTGTCCAACTCACGGTACCGGCAATTGTAATAAGAGAGCGGTCCACTTCACAGGACCGCGGAGGGGAGCCCCATCAAATTGACGATGAGAGGGGAGACGGAGAGCACAGCCGCACAGCAAAACTACGAAAGAATCCCAATTAATGTTTTAACCCTCATAACCCACCGGCAACAACGCGCTTACCGTGTTCAAGGATGGCCAACAGTCAAGCCGCGAGCTGGGAAAAGATACAGCGCAGGGCCTCCAGATACAGCGGCACTACAGAATGTTGTAAATTAGTAACCGAGGCTTGCGTGTTAAACTTACAGATTTAGTATTACTACCTGTGATGACGGATGAAACCAGAAACCAGGTGACCCGGAAATGCGTGAGGTCAAAGGGAGCGCAAGGGACGCAGCGCTTTTATAGTCTGCCAACCAGCGCTGCGAGCGGCAGGTAAGAATATTACCCGCCAGCGAAATAAACTACGAGTTAAAACCCCACTATACCCCGTCCTGCTACATTCGTTATATGAACCTGTTGATCTTTACTCCGTTAGATATATTGAGTACTAAGAAAAACATTGAAGATCAGTGTAAGAACTAAAGGAAATAGATGTGTTACTTCTTCTTGACTCTAAAATGACACTGAGACAAAGAAGGAGCAACTATGAACTGTATTGTCGTCTTGAAGCTGAAGGAGAGATAACATCATTCTTGTTCAGAAACGTGTTAGATACTTCTCTTCTGTGGTTATTGTTCTGTAGAGGTTTATAATTGTTTGTGTGTTTGTCAGAACTGAAGCTACAGTACAGCTCACAGAGGGAGTGAGATAAAGTGTGTCATTGAACGTCATAGAAATGTGTGGCTTTTGACCTAAAAATGAAACAAGTGCAGTGACACACTTTAAAAACTGAATGTGCTGGGGTTCAAGGAGCAGTGTTGTCGTCCTGGGCCTGATCCTCTCTGTTAGTGTTCATCCATGAGTTAAAGTCAGATCCTGGTTCATTCTGGTTTCTGACTGAACTCTATAGTCTCCAGATCTGTGAACAGTTTGAAGGGAGAAAACACTCACAGCTGAGCAGCTCCAGGAGAATCGCTCACGAGATGCTGCGCGCTCCCTGCCAAGGTGGAGCGGAGCTACAGGTGACAGCTGAAGCTAAGGTTAGGAGATGGTGAAACAGTTTATTTTGTTGCTTTAATGGAGGTTTCAAAATTCCCTTTCTTTCATTTCCAGTGCGGACACAAACTCCTGTCCATCAGTTTAATCATCTATAAGTCTAATCAGCACAATCAGCAAATATAATAACTACATAATCATTTAAAACCTATAGTAAATCATCAATTCATTGTAATCCATGTAAAGCTCTGCTGCAGTGCCTTATAGTGTCTTGGTGGGACTCTTGAATATTTGTAGCAGTGGTGGTCAAACCAAGGCCCAAGGACCCAATACTGGCTGTTCAATCTGCCAAGCATTAACTACTAATTTAATAATAATTAAAGACAGCAGATATTATATTGACATTAACAATTAATTGAGTTTTAGAGTTTTTCACTGGAGTCTCCTCAAAGGCCATATGTCTGATATTCCAAGAAACTGAACTCAAAGTCAGCGCTTCTTTTCTACCGAGCCAAATACAAACCAGCCAAGTTACAGACTTTTATTTCTAGTTTGTTCACCCTGCTGTAGGGTGTTACTGTTCAGTAAAATTATTTTGTGTAGCAGCTGACGATCTTTAAAATATACAACATTTATTCACTGTTTTAATAAATCTGCTTGCACCAATAAATACAAACAATTCAAGCTGCAGTGAGTCCAACTGAAGGGCATTTAAAGTCACTCTACCTCAAATTTAACAACAAACCTTAACACACATCACAGATTAAGCAAGACTCTAGCTCAACTCAACACAAAGATTGTTTTTCACGTCACAATCTGTTCGAATAATAATCTGAATACTTTACGGACACAGTTACAAGTTTAGTCACATTTATCGATCCGCTCTGAAGACCGACACTGGTATTCTCCGCTCATCATGCAATGGTAAGTGTTTATCCGTGTAGAAATGAGACACATTTGGATTATTTCTCAACTCAACATCTAAAATACAAAGGAAGAAGAAACAAAGATGAATATCGACAGAAAATAAAGGTGCATTACCTTCAGCATGTCCAATGAAGACAAGGATATTCAGCACTGAAAATCAGAAATGTCAATATATAAGCAATCAAAGAAACTTAATATACAGCAACATTCTCACATTTTATTAGAAAAACCAAAGACAAAATGTGTGTCATTTTTATAACGGCAAAAGTGAGAGCTCTGAATTAAAGAAGGTATGTTTAAAAGCTGGTGTTTCTTCTTTTTTCAACTTGTTACTTTCTTATTTATTAAGACAAAACTTGCAAAACCTTCACTGGCACACTTTCTAACACATATACAGTAAATATAATAAAATATATGCCTTTGTAGTTTATAGATATTGGTAATGTTTTAAAAGGTGTGTCAGTAAAGTTTACAGTGCATGATCACATGTCACAGATTGATCTCCTCTTTACAAGGGTTTACATAAGGATTAGAAAACATTAATGTATAAAGTTATTTAGAGGTAGTCCTTAAGAAAAGTGAAAGCAAATTTTATATATAACACTGGTTAATGGTTTACAACCCATTAAGAACCTTTTATTAATGAATGTACAGTAAATTTTAATCTTAGAAGCTAAATAACTTATTGCTTTACAATTGGATTAACACATTTATAAGGTATTTGCAGTGTGAAAATAATAATTTGTTAATACATTGTAAATATCTTATTTTCAGACTATATTCCAAAGCAGGAGTTTCAAACACTTTTTAGTTCAGGAAACACAATCTGAAGTGGACCAGTAAAAGAATAGAATAAAACCTATAAATAACAACAACTCCTTGTTATTCTTTGGTCTAAAGTGCAAAGAGGTACAATTACATTATAATGTCAGTGATCTCATTAATCACAGACCAAAAGGTTAATGTTGGCTGTCGAGATTGTCTTTTGTCCATGTGGAGCTACCGTAGTTCATCATGTGTGTGTTTTCACAAACTCATTCTCACCATAGACATACATAAGAAAGGCTAGATGTCTCACGGCGCAGTCTCTGACGGCATCACCGCGGCCATCTTGAAACAGGCAAGCTTCCTATCGGACTCCATGGTACCTGATGTAAGGTGAGTGATCTGCACGAACATAAATACTTTATCTCACTGAAATCTTGACGGATTTACAAAATGTTTGATTTCTTACAAACGTTAATAATGTGGCTATAATTCTGGATGCGTGAACATGTTGAAATTGCAGCTTTTCTTTTGAAAGACGACTTAATCGTGCAGCATAGTTGTGTATCACGGCTAACGTTACTTGTGCAAGTTATCAAGGCTGAGACCACCATCGAGCTGTTCAGTTATAGTTTTACTGACACCAATAACGATTTTATGACAACCAATTTTTTTTTATCTATATTACAGTCATTGTGAATGTGGTTGTAGTTATTAGCTGGCTTTGAATGAGACCTAACGTTAGTAGTTACAGTTGAGCTGCTACCCAGCAATTTTACATCAGTGGGAGAGGCAGAATTGCTCTTTCTTTTCAATGTAACTTAAGTTGCACATGATTTCCAATCGGTTTGGTTTGTTAAAAACATCTTATTATTTTTATTTTTTGTAAAATGTGTTTTCTGAAGACATGCACAATAACCCTAACCCTAAGACATACACAGTACCTGGAAGTGTCACAAACCATTTTGAGTATATAGAAAAATGCCTGTATTTGTATCTGTTTGCCAAATTTATCACCACTGATACAGTCTGAACTGTATGATAATGTCATGCAACTTAATTTATATGGAAAGATCATTCAGGGGTGGCTAGTTCAGTTCTAGTTTTTTTTAAGCATAAAACATTTTTAAAGCATGTATTTAATATCTGTATACTATACTCCATATATATATATATATTTTAAGGTGGCTGGAATAACAATCCTAATGCCAGCCAGTTCAAGTACATCTTCAGGAAGCTGATGGCCCGGTGTGGGGTTGTTAAACCATGCAGGCAATGTGACAGCACAGGATGACACAGAGTCCCTCCCAGCTGTCATTGTCACCTTTACAAGCCTGTCAGCTGTAGATATGTCCTCTGCAACAAATAAATAAATAGACTTTTGTGTAATTATTCCATATTTTGTGTAGTAATTCTATATCAGAACCCCTGATATACAATCCAAATAGTCTACAAGAAACTTCAGAGTGTTACCAAGAGGTTACCACACAGTAAGCCTTTATTATGCATGTCTATCTTATGGGTAACCAAAAGTCCTATGGGGAGTTTTGATAGGGCATTTTACAAAACGCATGAGCATACCGTGGCAAATCAGTGGTCTAAAGTACTCATATTTCATTATATATTGATCTGCTTTTGTACACAGCTTTACAAGACCTGGTGCTTGGGCTCAGTTGTGTTTCTAAAGTCATATCAAGAGACCTAGAAGCTGAAATGTGGTCAGTTGAGATGCTTGTTATCCAGCAGAAAGAAAAACAATATTCTAGCCTCTATAACTCTGTGCAAGTACTTCACATAATTATTCTGATTCTTTCCTAAGAAACTACAGGGTCTCAGTTTTCTAAAGAGGTCAGGCATTTGATGGTAGGCAAAAATGGCTGGGAACAGTGATCTCTGAAGTAGGCGCAGTGCAATGTCAAGGAAAAGCCTAGTAAATGGCCCAATCCTCAAGAAGTTAAAATAAACGTAATAATTCAAATTATCTTATTATAATAACATTATAAAAGTGTATATATATATATATATATATATATATATATATATATATATTCATTCCTTGGCGTGTGTATATTCATTGCATCTCTATGTTCTGTTCAATGTTATTTTCTTATGGAAGTCCATGGTTATAATTATTCATAAGTATGCAGTGTCATAAGTATATCTTTGACGTTTATAAAAACTAAACTGTTTAAAAATCGGTAGAAAATTTTGCAAGTTATGGTTATTTAAAAGTACATGCACCATTAAAACACAATGTTCGAGTGAGCAAGCTGCCTGTGACAAGATGGCCGCCAGTTGCGGACGTCAACCTCCATTGGCCAACAGCGCGGACGAGACATCTAGCCTTTCTTATGTATGTCTATGATTCTCACAATATATCTTTGAAGCTAATGTTTTGCTAGCATAAACGTATTTAAGAGCCTTTATGCACTTTCGCTGACCTTTCGGCTACAGATAAAAACAGACAGGTTTCCCATTCTCCTCAGAGAATAAATAGAAAGTGGTCATTTTTTGCAGAATTTTACACCTTGTGTCTACTTTTCTCTGTCACAGAGTTATTTTTACAGCAAAAGACAAAAGAATAAAACAAACCTACCATTTATGGGACCAGATGGTGCACTGCTGCCCTCTGCTGTTCAGTCCTGGGAGTCAGTGTTGTGTTGTGTTCTCTACTATTACTAAAACACTGCGACCACAGTGGACAAAATAGAAATAGCAGTTACCTGGATTTAAAACGATAGAAAATTTTCTTTTTTCCATCCCTGTCTCAGATTTCACTTTCTCCCAAAAGCAGCTGAGGGACCTCCCTGCTTCTTTTTATTTAAAAATATCAAACTGTAGTTAGTTAGCTTAGCATTAGCTTAGCCACATACTGCATTTATCTCTGCTTTGTAAAACATTACATTATTGAATTGACAGAATTTATTGGGTTTCACGTTGCCTCCATTTTCTCTGTTGCAGTTATTCTGTAATAAAAGACACATTCAGCAGATATTAATCTTCCTGGAGCATTTATGACACGCCAGTGTCGACCAATGGCGCACTCTTTTCAATGTAATGTTCAATGTTCACAGCTGTACCCAAAGTACAAACATGTCACAAATGCTAAAAATTAAGTTTGCTAGGAAAAATAAACAATACATGAGATTTTTAATGCAAACAAGTGCAGATTTGAGGATGACTCTCTTCAGTTTGGGCTCTAGGGTTCCTCTGTGAGTCTTTAAAACTCTGTCTTCATTTGTTCTTTATTTAGGTTTGATTAGTTCTATCGATGTTGAGTCTGTGTCCTTTATAACGTTTACAAAGATGGATTACCAGTGCTCGAGGGCACAAACCATCAGTTTAAACAAACCTCTGCCGACACACTCAGAGTCAGATCAGGGTTTTTACTCATGTGGGACCAACACAAAAGCACAATCTAAGTAAAGACTGAGGGTAACAGGTCAGGATACCAGAGCAAAGAAAACAAATACTTTTAATATAAAGATTACATTTGACATTTGCTTTTTAATTTGGTCTCCTACACAACAAAGCTTAATGTTAAAATATAAAAACCCTTGAAATAAAATGGCAATAAGCTTAGAAATAACATTTGTACTTTTATAAGGTGTGTCTGTGTTGTTCTGTGTGTCCTGCAGGGGGCGCTGTGTCCTCAGACTTTTAGGTTTCTGCAGCACACTGTACACGGTGTTGACTTGATGTGAGAGATCCATCTGTGAGTTTGAAGCCTCTTGTGGTGGTTTCTCTCGTTTCTTCACAGCGAGAGCCTTTAACTTTGTCCCCAGGGGCGGATTGGCAATCGGGAATACCGGGAACAATCCCGAACGGCCGGTCCATTTCAGGCCGAATCGGCCGGTGGTCAAATTTTTTATTATTATTTTTTATTATTATTATTTATTTTATATGATACGCTACCGTACCGGCCTGTGGCCGGCTGCAGCAGAACGCAGCTGGGAACACATAACAGTGCCATTTAGAGCTCCAAAAGACCAGGTTTTGGCCAAATGCAGCTGCTACATGGCTCTGCTCAGACACAGGCACAATACACTGGAATGTGGTTTCTAAGCTTGAGTATTGCAAACTAACTAAAAGTCCAATTGCATTCAAACCAGCTGTGCCTTGTAGGGCCAGGGCCAAGCTACAAGAGGCACTTGGAATTTCCTCCATCACCTTCGGTTCAAAAGTAATGCCAGTTTTGTTTTTATTGCTTTAAAATGCTTTTCAGCTCGAGAGAAGGCCATTTTTGACCTTTTCACACGAAACACCTAAAACCTGGCCCAAAGGGCCCAGACACAAGCATTTCCACTGGGAACACATGACAGTGCCATTTAGAGCTCCAAAAGAACAGGTTTTGGCCAAATGCAGCTGCTAAATTGGCTCTGCTCAGACACAGGCACAATACACTGGAATGTGGGTTCTAAGCTTGAGTATTGCAAACTAACTAAAAGTCCAATTGCATTCAAACCAGCTGTGCCTTGTAGGGCCAGGGCCAAGCTACAAGAGGCACTTGGAATTTCCTCCATCACCTTCGATTCAAAAGTAATGCCAGTTTTGTTTTTATTGCTTTAAAATGCTTTTCAGCTCGAGAGAAGGCCAGAAACCTAAAAGAGGACACAGCGCCCCTGCAGGACACACAGAACAACACAGACACACCTTATAAAAGTACAAATGTTATTTCTAAGCTTATTGCCATTTTATTTCAAGGGTTTTTATATTTTAACATTAAGCTTTGTTGTGTAGGAGACCAAATTAAAAAGCAAATGTCAAATGTAATCTTTATATTAAAAGTATTTGTTTTCTTTGCTCTGATATCCTGACCTGTTACCCTCAGTCTTTACTTAGATTGTGCTTTTGTGTTGGTCCCACATGAGTAAAAACCCTGATCTGACTCTGAGTGTGTCGGCAGAGGTTTGTTTAAACTGATGGTTTGTGCCCTCGAGCACTGGTAATCCATCTTTGTAAACGTTATAAAGGACACAGACTCAACATCGATAGAACTAATCAAACCTAAATAAAGAACAAATGAAGACAGAGTTTTAAAGACTCACAGAGGAACCCTAGAGCCCAAACTGAAGAGAGTCATCCTCAAATCTGCACTTGTTTGCATTAAAAATCTCATGTATTGTTTATTTTTCCTAGCAAACTTAATTTTTTAGCATTTGTGACATGTTTGTACTTTGGGTACAGCTGTGAACATTGAACATTACATTGAAAAGAGTGCGCTGCCATTGGTCGACACTGGCGTGTCATAAATGCTCCAGGAAGATTAATATCTGCTGAATGTGTCTTTTATTACAGAATAACTGCAACAGAGAAAATGGAGGCAACGTGAAACCCAATAAATTCTGTCAATTCAATAATGTAATGTTTTACAAAGCAGAGATAAATGCCGTATGTGGCTAAGCTAATGCTAAGCTAACTAACTACAGTTTGATATTTTTAAATAAAAAGAAGCAGGAGGTCCCTCAGCTGCTTTTGGGAGAAAGTGAAATCTGATACAGGGATGGAAAAAAGAAAATTTTCTATCGTTTTAAATCCAGGTAACTGCTATTTCTATTTTGTCCACTGTGGTCGCAGTGTTTTAGTAATAGTAGAGAACACAACACAACACTGACTCCCAGGACTGAACAGCAGAGGGCAGCAGTGCACCATCTGGTCCCATAAATGGTAAGTTTGTTTTATTCTTTTGTCTTTTGCTGTAAAAATAACTCTGTGACAGAGAAAAGTAGACACAAGGTGTAAAATTCTGCAAAAAATGACCACTTTCTATTTATTCTCTGAGGAGAATGGGAAACCTGTCTGTTTTTATCTGTAGCCGAAAGGTCAGCGAAAGTGCATAAAGGCTCCTTCGTTAAATACGTTTATGCTAGCAAAACATTAGCTTCAAAGATATATTGTGAGAATCATAGACATACATAAGAAAGGCTAGATGTCTCGTCCGCGCTGTTGGCCAATGGAGGTTGACGTCCGCAACTGGCGCCATCTTGTCACAGGCAGCTTGCTCACTCGTAACATTGTGTTTTAATGGTGCATGTACTTTTAAATAACCATAACTTGCTAAATTTTCTACCGATTTTTAAACAGTTTAGTTTTTATAAACGTCAAAGATATACTTATGACACTGCATACTTATGAATAATTATAACCATGGACTTCCATAAGAAAATAACATTGAACAGAACATAGAGATGCAATGAATATACACACGCCCAAGGAATGAATATATATATATATATATATATATACACTTTTATAATGTTATTATAATAAGATAATTTGAATTATTACGTTTATTTTAACTTCTTGAGGATTGGGCCATTTACTAGGCTTTTCCCCTTGACATTGCACTGCGCCTACTTCAGAGATCACTGTTCCCAGCCATTTTTGCCTACCATCAAATGCCTGACCTCTTTAGAAAACTGAGACCCTGTAGTTTCTTAGGAAAGAATCAGAATAATTATGTGAAGTACTTGCACAGAGTTATAGAGGCTAGAATATTGTTTTTCTTTCTGCTGGATAACAAGCATCTCAACTGACCACATTTCAGCTTCTAGGTCTCTTGATATGACTTTAGAAACACAACTGAGCCCAAGCACCAGGTCTTGTAAAGCTGTGTACAAAAGCAGATCAATATATAATGAAATATGAGTACTTTAGACCACTGATTTGCCACGGTATGCTCATGCGTTTTGTAAAATGCCCTATCAAAACTCCCCATAGGACTTTTGGTTACCCAAAAGATAGACATGCATAATAAAGGCTTACTGTGTGGTAACCTCTTGGTAACACTCTGAAGTTTCTTGTAGACTATTTGGATTGTATATCAGGGGTTCTGATATAGAATTACTACACAAAATATGGAATAATTACACAAAAGTCTATTTATTTATTTGTTGCAGAGGACATATCTACAGCTGACAGGCTTGTAGAGGTGACAATGACAGCTGGGAGGGACTCTGTGTCATCCTGTGCTGTCACATTGCCTGCATGGTTTAACAACCCCACACCGGGCCATCAGCTTCCTGAAGATGTACTTGAACTGGCTGGCATTAGGATTGTTATTCCAGCCACCTTAAAATATATATATATATATATGGAGTATAGTATACAGATATTAAATACATGCTTTAAAAATGTTTTATGCTTAAAAAAACTAGAACTGAACTAGCCACCCCTGAATGATCTTTCCATATAAATTAAGTTGCATGACATTATCATACAGTTCAGACTGTATCAGTGGTGATAAATTCGGCAAACAGATACAAATACAGGCATTTTTCTATATACTCAAAATGGTTTGTGACACTTCCAGGTACTGTGTATGTCTTAGGGTTAGGTTATTGTGCATGTCTTCAGAAAACACATTTTACAAAAAATAAAAATAATAAGATGTTTTTAACAAACCAAACCGATTGGAAATCATGTGCAACTTAAGTTACATTGAAAAGAAAGAGCAATTCTGCCTCTCCCACTGATGTAAAATTGCTGGGTAGCAGCTCAACTGTAACTACTAACGTTAGGTCTCATTCAAAGCCAGCTAATAACTACAACCACATTCACAATGACTGTAATATAGATAAAAAAATTGGTTGTCATAAAATCGTTATTGGTGTCAGTAAAACTATAACTGAACAGCTCGATGGTGGTCTCAGCCTTGATAACTTGCACAAGTAACGTTAGCCGTGATACACAACTATGCTGCACGATTAAGTCGTCTTTCAAAAGAAAAGCTGAAATTTCAACATGTTCACGCATCCAGAATTATAGCCACATTATTAACGTTTGTAAGAAATCAAACATTTTGTAAATCCGTCAAGATTTCAGCGAGATAAAAGTATTTATGTTCGTGCAGATCACTCACCTTACATCAGGTACCATGGAGTCCGATAGGAAGCTTGCCTGTTTCAAGATGGCCGCCGGTGATGCCGTCAGAGACTGCGCCGTGAGACATCTAGCCTTTCTTATGTATGTCTATGGTGAGAATGAGTTTGTGAAAACACACACATGATGAACTACGGTAGCTCCACATGGACAAAAGACAATCTCTCGACAGCCAACATTAACCTTTTTGGTCTGTGATTAATGAGATCACTGACATTATAATGTAATTGTACCTCTTTGCACTTTAGACCAAAGAATAACAAGGAGTTGTTGTTATTTATAGGTTTTTATTCTATTCTTTTACTGGTCCACTTCAGATTGTGTTTCCTGAACTAAAAGTGTTTGAAACTCCTGCTTTGGAATATAGTCTGAAAATAAGATATTTACAATGTATTAACAAATTATTATTTTCACACTGCAAATACCTTATAAATGTGTTAATCCAATTGTAAAGCAATAAGTTATTTAGCTTCTAAGATTAAAATTTACTGTACATTCATTAATAAAAGGTTCTTAATGGGTTGTAAACCATTAACCAGTGTTATATATAAAATTTGCTTTCACTTTTCTTAAGGACTACCTCTAAATAACTTTATACATTAATGTTTTCTAATCCTTATGTAAACCCTTGTAAAGAGGAGATCAATCTGTGACATGTGATCATGCACTGTAAAAACTTTACTGACACACCTTTTTAAAACATTACCAATATCTATAAACTACAAAGGCATATATTTTATTATATTTACTGTATATGTGTTAGAAAGTGTGCCAGTGAAGGTTTTGCAAGTTTTGTCTTAATAAATAAGAAAGTAACAAGTTGAAAAAAGAAGAAACACCAGCTTTTAAACATACCTTCTTTAATTCAGAGCTCTCACTTTTGCCGTTATAAAAATGACACACATTTTGTCTTTGGTTTTTCTATTAAAATGTGAGAATGTTGCTGTATATTAAGTTTCTTTGATTGCTTATATATTGACATTTCTGATTTTCAGTGCTGAATATCCTTGTCTTCATTGGACATGCTGAAGGTAATGCACCTTTATTTTCTGTCGATATTCATCTTTGTTTCTTCTTCCTTTGTATTTTAGATGTTGAGTTGAGAAATAATCCAAATGTGTCTCATTTCTACACCGGATAAACACTTACCATTGCATGATGAGCGGAGAATACCAGTGTCGGTCTTCAGAGCGGATCGATAAATGTGACTAAACTTGTAACTGTGTCCGGTAAAGTATTCAGATTATTATTCGAACAGATTGTGACGTGAAAAAACAATCTTTGTGTTGAGTTGAGCTAGAGTCTTGCTTAATCTGTGATGTGTGTTAAGGTTTGTTGTTAAATTTGAGGTAGAGTGACTTTAAATGCCCTTCAGTTGGACTCACTGCAGCTTGAATTGTTTGTATTTATTGGTGCAAGCAGATTTATTAAAACAGTGAATAAATGTTGTATATTTTAAAGATCGTCAGCTGCTACACAAAATAATTTTACTGAACAGTAACACCCTACAGCAGGGTGAACAAACTAGAAATAAAAGTCTGTAACTTGGCTGGTTTGTATTTGGCTCGGTAGAAAAGAAGCGGCTGACTTTGAGTTCAGTTTCTTGGAATATCAGACATATGGCCTTTGAGGAGACTCCAGTGAAAAACTCTAAAACTCAATTAATTGTTAATGTCAATATAATATCTGCTGTCTTTAATTATTATTAAATTAGTAGTTAATGCTTGGCAGATTGAACAGCCAGTATTGGGTCCTTGGGCCTTGGTTTGACCACCACTGCTACAAATATTCAAGAGTCCCACCAAGACACTATAAGGCACTGCAGCAGAGCTTTACATGGATTACAATGAATTGATGATTTACTATAGGTTTTAAATGATTATGTAGTTATTATATTTGCTGATTGTGCTGATTAGACTTATAGATGATTAAACTGATGGACAGGAGTTTGTGTCCGCACTGGAAATGAAAGAAAGGGAATTTTGAAACCTCCATTAAAGCAACAAAATAAACTGTTTCACCATCTCCTAACCTTAGCTTCAGCTGTCACCTGTAGCTCCGCTCCACCTTGGCAGGGAGCGCGCAGCATCTCGTGAGCGATTCTCCTGGAGCTGCTCAGCTGTGAGTGTTTTCTCCTTCAAACTGTTCACAGATCTGGAGACTATAGAGTTCAGTCAGAAACCAGAATGAACCAGGATCTGACTTTAACTCATGGATGAACACTAACAGAGAGGATCAGGCCCAGGACGACAACACTGCTCCTTGAACCCCAGCACATTCAGTTTTTAAAGTGTGTCACTGCACTTGTTTCATTTTTAGGTCAAAAGCCACACATTTCTATGACGTTCAATGACACACTTTATCTCACTCCTCTGTGAGCTGTACTGTAGCTTCAGTTCTGACAAACACACAAACAATTATAAACCTCTACAGAACAATAACCACAAAAGAGAAGTATCTAACACGTTTCTGAACAAGAATGATGTTATCTCTCCTTCAGCTTCAAGACGACAATACAGTTCATAGTTGCTCCTTCTTTGTCTCAGTGTCATTTTAGAGTCAAGAAGAAGTAACACATCTATTTCCTTTAGTTCTTACACTGATCTTCAATGTTTTTCTTAGTACTCAATATATCTAACGGAGTAAAGATCAACAGGTTCATATAACGAATGTAGCAGGACGGGTATAGTGGGGTTTTAACTCGTAGTTTATTTCGCTGGCGGGTAATATTCTTACCTGCCGCCCG